>JBBPCY010072994.1:0-10623 GCA_037974405.1 Brachyalestes nurse
ACAGTGTGCGTCTATCTGACTTCACACTGAAAATATTGAAACAGTTACTTGATTGGTGCCTGAGGTTTAATAAAAACAACTTGCAAGTCTATTGCAAATCTAATATTACTCATAATTCAAAAAGTTGATGTGACTGAAAAAAACGGACAGCAGATCTGAAATCAGCACGAAAAACTGGTTTAGAAAAGTGTTGTGGTTTCTGATGATTACACAAAAAGATATGTTGTTGTGTAATCTGTAGGTCATTCTTTTGTACAGATATGGTCACTTCTCACTAAACATATCAGGCCTCCACAGTTTCCTCAGAAAAATGCCCCTCGCATTCAGTAAGAGAACAGTACCGGATATGGCTGCTCTCAGATCAGTGTTGGTGTTAGAACAGAAACATTAAGTGTGAATGCAAGTCAACTCACTGTTCTAAGAGTTGGTCATATCTGGCCTGCACATCTCTCTCCACGCTGACAGCTCTCTCTTTCTCCAGGACTGCATTATCTCGCGTGTCACGAAGATTTCTGTGGAAAGTTCATGACAGATGCACAAAGACACTCTCACTTCTTATAAATCTGATTTGTAAGATGTCTTTGATCAATTCTCTACTATTTAGGGATCACAAATTAAAGCTGAATCACTGACTGCGCTCACATGATGTAAAAATGCACAAAAAAGCTACTTCTACTCATTTTAATGATTATCATCAATTTAATTGGTTATTAGCCATTAAAGTAAATATTTACTACTGTAGATCACTGTGAATTTTGTAGTGTGTTACCATGCTTGACAATCAGTGATTAATATAAGTCATTAATACTGAATGACAGTTTTAAGCTCCCAAGCAAGTAGAATGTACATCCACTTTGGCGTATCTAGTGGCTACTTAGTTAACAAGTTTTCTTATTATAAGAAGCCTACTTTTGATTTTAAATTAAATGAATGATGAATCAGTCATCCTTTAAATAAGCGGCAGTTCAACTGCAATGATGTTGGAATAAAAAGGTTTATAACAGATTATAACATTCAATAATGCTTGTGCTCAGTTTAATAACTGAAACATTTTGAGTTTCACTCTTAGTCACGAAAGTTCAAGAGGTTCTTATCCATTTCCTACAGCAGCGTTTCCCAACCCGGTATTTTCCACCTCTTACTCATTCACTTCAACCAAGAAAAGGCAGTTGATGAGTCGGTTAGTTACATCAGGTATGTTGAGACTGAAAAAAGTACTCAAATGTGCAGAGTAGAGGGGACTCCAGGACTAGGGTTGGGAAACACGGTTGTAAAGCATTTTTCCAGTCTAAAAAAGGGAAAAGAAGATCCCTTTGTACAGATTTTGATTATCTTCATAGTTGTTTAAAGAAGCTATTTAATCTGCTTTTTTTTAAAATTCCGCAAAATTCAATCACTGAGATGTAAACAGTCATTCAGGGTGTTTTGATGTAAAATGTTTCATGTCGCTTTTTCAATGCAGTGGTGGTATAATAGGAACCAGGGGTCACAATTTAGCCATTATATTCATTTTATTTACATTTCAAGCTCACCAGTGAACCGACAGCATTTCTGAGCTGTAATATGTAATGCTGGTGGCAAAACAGTGGGTTAAAAAAAGTTCTCTCTGCTATAAAGGTTTTTTTTTTATCTCAAAACTATTCTAACATTGATTCAGACGCCAGGAAGTGTTTTGTGTCAACAAGCTTATCGTTTATATCTATTAACATACATCTAATAATGCAAATAAAAAATAAACATCTGTGGAATTCCTCCAAGTAACAACATTCTTATACATTTCTATTGTATTTGTAGTTTTCTTTTTGCCTTGTACGACTGCAAAAACACACACACTACACAAATATAGCTGAGTATAAATTATTACAAATAATAAACCTTACCATCTATCTCAATGGAACCCTATGAATGATGAGTAAAGCTTCTGCACATCTTTTTTTTTCCCTATTCTGCTTTTTATCAACTGTGTAAGATGTGAACTAGCCAAAACATTGCAATCTACTGTAAAAGGATTGAAAATGAGTGCATCACTCTCGCTTTTTTGTACATCACTCTCGCTTTTTTTATTATTCTTCCTGCCTCTACTGTCACTCTTGAAGAGCAAAACAATCCAAAAGATGATATTCCACTTTCCAAAAGTGCAGCACCGCAAAGATGGCGGAGAGCCGAGCCAACACACCTGTTCTCTCTCTCGTACATCTCCTTGGAGGCGCGCTGCAGGCTCTCGATCTCCTGACTGGTCTTCAGGCGAATGTGCTCCAGCTCGTCCCTCAGTTTGTTCTCGTATTCTGTCTTATAGTGATCCCTGGTGGAGAAACAGGTTACAGCTTCAGTAATGATCACACACAACACGCACAGACTGAAAAGCCACAGTGGGGGACACTTCAGTGTCCTCATTCTTCTGTTCAAAACATTACCTTGCACTTTTTTATATGTTACTATATGTTGAACTGTGGCTCATGGAGAAACCCTGTCTCATCACACAGCTGCTGATGACAATAATGTAACTTTGAACCTTGAATGTTCATTTGAAGTACAATGACTAGCCTCAGTTTTCAAGTCTCACTCTAGTGCAGAGCTTTCTGAGTTCAAGTTTAGAGAAGTTTAGAGAGAAGTACGAAACAAAATAACAAAAGAATAAAGCAGAGAACAGAGCATTTTTAGACTAAATAAAAACTACAGACTATATAGAAAATATGCAAAATATCTATACTAAGGAGAGAAGTGTTTTTTTTCCTTAAATGCAAGTACTAGAACTAGCTGAAGATAATCCAAGTTGCAATGCAGATATTGCACAGTTATAGTATTGCACATTTGTACTATTGCACCTTTTATCCTTTTTCACAGATCTAGGATATTGTTTCGTATTGACATTTTCATGGCAGATATTTTCAATTCGAAGGTAAAGAGGGTATTTTGTGCCTTAAGAATGTCTAATTCTAAGACTGGTAGTAATACATAACATAGCTTGGGTTAGGTAAGATGAATGAAACTCCACCACCAATGGAATAGGCTCCAGCACCCCCCTCCAGCTCCCATTAAGGATAAGCTCATCAGATAAGAGATGCATAGACAGTACACCAGCTTTAAATGAAATAAACCCAGAAAAACAGGTCAGGTGCATGTTTTGCATGTTTTGTATGCCAGACCTTCTCTTTTCAGCAAGCGTGACCATTGCACTAAAACGCATAAACAAAACAAATCTACATGTTGGGCTGCTATGGAGCATTTTAAAGCCAGTCAACATATCAGGGCTGATTCAGAATGAGCTAAATATTAAAAGGATATTCAATAAAACAAAGATTATGAAACAAATTCGATTAGTTTTGTGCATCTTAAAACCATAGTCGGCAGGCTTTCTGTCCAGCTAGACTGACAATTGTAACAGGAATTTCTAATGCTAGCATTAATCGGCTAGATTCCCATCCAACCGCCTAGTTTTGATCATTTTCAGTGGTTTGCAGCGACACAGATGTGAATTTTGTCACCATTTTTCAGTACTACATATTAAATCATTACATTTTTCTAGCTTCCACAGACCAGATTCCACAGGCAAGAGGAGCAAACGTCCCCAAGGTGCCCACCTGCATGTTCTTGCAGTCCACTGTATTATAGTGCAGGACTATGAATGAAATGGATCCCTAATTGCATTTTAGGGCACTTAAACTTATGCAGTCGATTTTCTCTTAAGCGCTATTCGGACAGTATTGGTTTTACATGAGAGGTTGAGATAATGTAATTATTACTGGTGTTTCTCAGCGATTTTAGTCTCTTGTGAAAAGTACTTCAAGATTCATAAACATTAAATTGGTATGAAGCAAATCCTGTCCAAGAAGTAATTGTATCTGAATTGTAAAAAATAAATTCCAAAAGGTTTTGACAGTGTGTGTGTGTTTATACAAGTATGTATATTATATATATATATATATATATAAGCGTATTTTCTCACTAAAGCTAAAATAACTCACATTACTGAGTCACTCAATACAAAACCTTTTCCTCGACTCTCTGGAAAAGCACAGCAAAAACAGCTGTTCTGTTAAACAAAAGACCCTAACAGGTTTACTGCGGCTGAAAAACACTGAATTGTATTAAACATGTAGTCTAGTCAATAATTGACAATAAACATGAAATTAAAGTATTTGTCTCTGGTCTACATTCATTCCAATTCCTTTTTAAACATTTATAGTTATAGATGAGACATAAGTCTAAATGTCTTCAGCAAAAGTGGGGCACTACACTTCAGTACAGACCTAGAAGCCACATATTTGTCGTAAGCATCTTCTCTGGCCTTCTTTGTGTCCTCCAGCTGGATCTGCAGCCTCTCCAGGCGGTCTTCTTCATGGGCACAGCGCACATTCAGTTCCATGTTCTGCCTGTTCAGATACTCTTTATCCTTTTGGAGGAGAGTCACTGACTGTTGTAGAGTCGCCATCTGCAGGTAGAGGACCGACAGACAGACTAGAATCAGAATTTTATATTTATAATATTTTATAAAATATGAAAAGAATAAAAAATGTAGACTTTACGCACACATTGTTGCACTCACACCAAAATCTTGTTACTGAATTGTTCCCTTTTTTATTTGCATAAATCTTTTGAACCTCTTTATATCAGTTGACTTTTACACTGACTAGCAATATAGAATGCAGCAGCTTGGATATTAACACATTCCATTAAAGTTCCTCGGACTTCATCAGCTTTGTACTGGCTCGTGTAGAGTTCAGGATTCATTTTAAGGTACTTGCTCTTACTTGCAGGGCTATGAATGGGTAAGCCCCAGTCTACTTACCTGATTTCCTTCATAGCCGTTCTCTTAACAGATCTCTGAGATCACAAGACCACAATCTTTTGGCTGTCCCCCATACAGGACTCAAACCTTGGGGTGAGCAAGCTTTTGAACCCTTCACATGAAAGTGCTGGGTCTGTCTCCCTCCCTCTTTGCAATTAGCTGGCTCTGACTCTCTTAAAAACTGTTTAAGACCTCCTTTATTTAAGCAAGCCTTTGCTTTTTGGATTTATTATTGCTGTTCTATTCACAGCTGTTTTATTTTCTGTTACCTTACCTTTACTATTTGTTGTGCAACACTTTGAGATACATTGTCTGCGTTCCAGATTCACAGAGTCATGTAAAATCACTTTTTCAATCAAGGTCACGTTTTTACATTCCCATTTCAGAGGCTTAATGTTTTGTTCTGTCTGCAACATAATACACATCACATTAATTACATTACATTACATTCAGATGCTACATTTGGCAGATGCTTTTAAAGGCTAATGGGGGTATTTGGCTGATATTCTTATCCAGAACGGCTTAAAATCATTATTTACAGCGACAGTCCCCCTGGAGACACGGAGAGTTAAGTGTCTTGCTCAAGGACACAATGGTAGAACCTGGGGGCGTTTGAACCTGCAACTTTGTGGTCATCGGGTTCACAGCCAAGCATTTTACCCACTAGGCTCCTACCACCGCTTCTATCCAAAGCGACTTACAATTCGAGGACAGTGTAAGAACCAGAGGAGAATTCTAAGTGCTGAAATCTTTATGTAGGAGAGCAAGAAGACAGACAGTGCCTTAGGAGTGGACATGCTCTGTGAACAAGTGAGTCTTCAGGAGAGTTTGAACATATACAGTATGTTCAAATGTACACAGGATGTGAGAAGTTTCTGCCTCTAGATATTTTCATTTTCATTCATTGAAACAATTTCTTTTTGTCTGTTACCTCTTTACTGAGGTCGTTTCTCTCCTTGGTCAGGGCGGTCTGCGTCAAGTCCATCATCTCCAGCTTCTTCCTCAGTTCTCTCACCTCCGTCTCGTAGCCGTCTCTCTCTCTGAGCCAAACAATTCACAGAACAATCCTCACTCAGGGTCTCAGTGGCAAACAGGGGTGGTCATAAACATCCTTCACACATACACACTATATTTCTATATTAGACATGAATTACATGAACACTGACTGCAGCACTATTCAGACAAGTTTAGTTTTAAATGCGGAGCTTCCAGCACATGGTATTTTCTATTGAATGTGCCACAGAAATAACCTCAGGATATTTTAATCCCACATGAATTGACATGTCTGCGAAAATACTTTATATTCTGTGGAAAATGTTTTCTACGTTATGGAGGCACTAAAAGAAGCAATTACTCATTCTGATATGTACAGTCCTTCCTCTGGAATAAGAGTCAGAATATTAAGTTTCATTTTATACAGTGTTTAGTATAAGCAATACATATTAAAGCCAATGATAAAATTCAGTCCCTTAAAGCAACAAGGCAGAGAATTTTTTTAAAAAGGTTCAAATAAAGTATTTTGTCATGTTTTCAATAACTCTTTATTAGTAAAGGCAGTGTGCCAGCCGCCACTTCCATCTCTATTAAATAATGAATGTTCTTTGAGGTAAAACACGAGGATACTAACCTGAATCTATGGAACCACGCACTCACCGTTTAATTTTATCGTAGTTTTGACGTTTGTAGTCACCCTCCTGGATGAGCTGCTTGGTGTCGGCCAGTTCCAGAGTTATTCTTTGACAGCGGATCTCCAGTTCTGAACGAATCCTTCTCTCCTCCTCATAGCTCTAAATGGAGACATACACCAAGGCAGAAGTGTCAGGAAAACACTGGCTCAAATTCCAGAAAAAAAAAATCTAAACTATTAGCGACCGTGTTTAAGGTACTTTCACAATGATCTCATTCTACAGTGGTTTGAACACAAACTTTTAATGAACACAGAGTTTGTTCTGTTCACTTACATTCATGTTTTCAATGGCAATGTATTAGTAGATCATATGTCTTAGAGCTGGTGTTCTAAATGAAATGTAAAGAATGTGATCCAACAAAGCCAAAATCCTTAACAAGTAGCAAGTCTGTGGCATTTTTGTTATAATACAATTTATGTTGTCCACTGAAAGGTAAAAAAATATATATACAGTATATACCAGTGAAGTTAAAAAATATTGCTACACTGGTCCCTAAACACATTTGTGGAATTACATTCTTGGTGTTAGATTAAACTGTTCAGTTTTACATATGATGTATTTCACTCTGCCTAAAGTGCTGTAACCTCTTTGGTGGCAGAAAAATTAAAAGTGCTGTTTCCAAATTCTCAGAATAGATTTCGGGCAAAGAATAGATTTAATATAGAAAACCAAACCGTGACTGTGAGTTGTGCTCATGAGGCATTATAGTAAAAGCTTAATATAAGACATACTAAAATACCCCAGTTTAACCCTCATTGGTCACAAACAGCATATCGTTGCTGTCCTCAAGCAATTTCAGAGAGATTCAAGCGGGACATTCTGTACGAAGCACCTCTTATACACTCTGAATATGATGAGAAAGAATAAATGCTTTCTATTTTTGCCCATTTTTTTTACACTGAAACAAACAGAAAAAAACATAGATTTCAAATCTATCAATAAATAATGTAAGTGGAAGGAAAATAAGGTGTTGCATAGACTAGTATAATAATAAATAAACTAGTAGGAGCAGTATAACATTGATGACTTCAAACAAAGATCATGTGTTCCTTAAAAAGAGTTCCTTAAAAAAATAACATTTTTTTACTTGGACTGGTGGTGTATGGGAGTGTAGTTAAAGATGGGAGGGAAGACTGTCATAAACAGATAAATATATTTTAATGACTAGCGTAATTAAAAAATGCAACATGACTACATATATTACAGCGGGTCCTCGAGTTACACAGATCCGTTCCATTGACAGTGATGTAACCCGAATTTTGGTGTAAGTCGAAACACAACCTAGCCTAAGACGCTAGATACTAACATAGTTGTAAAATCATAATCCTTAGAAAAAGTAAAAGAAAAACTCACTCACTCATATGCCGCACTACTGTGTATTGTTCCGCCACACACAACCAAACTAGTTCTCCCACGTAGTCTGTAAGTATGAGGCTAACGGTGTAAGTCAAGTGGGAGTGGGAGTGAGCATTGTAAACTCGAAACGTCGTATGTCGAGACTGTTGCAACTCAAGGACCCCCTTTACATGTTAAAGAGTACAGAGAAACAACAGCAATAAGTCTAGACTCTGAACCTCAATCTCCTGAAAGGGAATGCGAGAAATGTAATTTAAATTTACAGGGAATGCCAGTCATCCCTTTTTTTTTATTATACAAACTAGACAACAATACAACAGACACAAAAAACTACAAAAGGTGAAGAAAAAAAAAAACAAACAAAAAAAACCCACATTTTGGTGTCTTTATGAACATCAGTCTGTGTGTGGTGTGTGTACATATGTATGTGAATGTATAATTGTGAACTGACTGGGCAGACAAGTGCAAAAAGGACCCGTATGCCCCCTACAAGGCTACATGAGAAGATTCATTATTATAGCCAGTCATCCCTACCTCCATGAGGGATTTGATCTGGCTGCGATGGCTGTCCAGGTCATCGCTCAGACTGTTCTTCTTCACCTGGAGTTCTGTCACCTGAGTCCTCAGAGGAGTCACCACCTCGTAGAAGCGCACCTAAGCCCACAGAGCACAGCTTCAGTCAGTCACCATGGACCAGATTAACTTCAGAAGTGATCTGATGAGATTTTACACTCCAGACGGGATTGCCTCCTGAAATCCATCTGTCACTCACAGTCTGAGACCAGTGAGTAGAATCACTACCATGAGTGATTCACACACACAATCATTTCATAGGAAAAGCCATTCATAACCAGAGACTCTTGTTGAGAGTAGTGTATTAATTATTAATGTATTATTAATGTATTAATTACAGTACTCCATAATTAAATGCTGAAGCCATTGTGCTTATTCTTTTTAATACACAGAAGATCATGTAGTCTTAGATCTCAATTAGATCTGTAGCATTAATATTCATCACCATGCCGAAAAATATGAATGGAAACATACAAAACTATTCAGTAAGAGAGAAAACCACTGAAATGGCATTTGTAAGAATATATTAGGAATGTAAAACGGATCTGTCAGTGGTGAAACAAAAGCATCGATTTTTTTGAATGTCAGAACATGTTATAAGTAATTATATAAATATTAAGTAAAATATACATAATGTTCTCTATAGCCAAAATTAAAATCTGTAGCTATTTTCAAACATAGGTCTTCAAAAAAAAAACCTTATTTTTGTGTATTGCTCTTGCTGCCTGTAATCAATGGCTTACTTACGTACATACATGCAGGCGAAATTTGATACTTAATGATGCACTGAATATTTCACCAGAGCATTGGTTCTTAAATCCAGTACTCTGGATCCGCTGCTCCAAAACACTCGATTTGGCTAAAAGAAAAGGAATGATGAAATATGCTTAAAACAAGCATGCGAAAGCAATGATGAAGGACCATTACTCTCAATACAGCTTGCAATTGTATTGCTTTACTAATTGCAACATGTCACATACTAGGAACAACACGTGCAAAATTTGTGTAGCTCAATGCATTTGCATTCGTGTCCTCACATGTAGTACATTTCTGGCACAAAGATACAAATAGTTTTCAGGCTTATTAATCAAATTTGATGTGTTTTCCAAATTTTTACAATAAGTTGTCAGCGTTAAAAACATCTGGTTTCTACAGAGTCCATTACATGCTACACAGACCACAAAAATATACATTTCAAAATGAAAACCAAGCAAACTAAAAAAAATCTTCTACAGACAATGCAAAAATAGAGCGGATGAGCTAGAGGGGCATATCAGTGATATAATTTTTATTTCTTTATTTTATTTTGATACTGTACTGAAATCATTACACCCTTAATGATAAATAGTTAAGGCAGGGAAGACCTGAACCTGTGCAGGGCAAAAGCTCCCCAGAACTGCAATTGAAAATCCATTGTCCTAAAGAACTGTAATCAAAGGGTCTGAGAATGACTGAGATTAGTATGGTAATGCTAAATGAATCAAAAGAAAACGTCAGAAGTGGTAAAAAAAAAAACAATCCAGAAACACTGAGAATGTTCAGGAGGTTCAGTGATGCTCACCGCCACATATTCGGGGATGGAGAGTTTATCTTCAGGGAGATCTCGTAGTTCTGTGTATCTATCCTCGCTCAGCTCTATGTCTCTCAGGCTTCGGCGAATGTCACCCGCTCGATCACAAAGCTGCCTGTTGGTCTCCTCTAACTGTTTCTGCCGTAGCATAATGCTGTCCATCTCCTGTTTCCTCAGGGCCTGCTGCTTTCTGTGTGACAGAGTTGACTCTACACATATCAGTCAGTCAACACATATACATACACCTGGCTGTACACTGTTAATCCCAGTCCTTACATATATCCTTTAACCTTAGGATTTGTGATACTGTACTGTAATTGTTACACTCTTAAGTAGGGCTGTAACGATATACGACACAAAACCGAATTCACGAGACTCACGGTGTGAGGAGGGTGAATCTTGACACACCCCTTCCCATATAACTCCTTCCCGTATACAGTTCCCGCCCAGAAACATCAGTTTTTCGCCGTAATAGGAGGATTTTCACGTCAGTTTAACGTCTTTAACCAATAGCTGAGGGTCTTAGGGTTTCAAAGAGCCCTCCCACAAGTTTAGAAACATACAAGCACTGACGGACTCTTTGTTTGCTGAATTGATTCGCTGTGAGTACATGTAAGTTATGACACTGGGCTTAAAAGTGTCTATAA
>JBBPCY010072995.1:0-10623 GCA_037974405.1 Brachyalestes nurse
GGTCAGGCGTCCCATTATTAAAGTAATGGACGTAAAATATGAACAAAAGAAATTCTAAGATATTATGTGGACAAACGTAATGGGACACCTGACCCCCGCGGAAACCAGCCGACACCTACAGAGCTGCTTGCTGCTCGCCCACCACCCCCAGCTCAAAAATGCAACACACTTTCAAAATAAAAGGATTAAAAAAAACATGCGTTAACGCGCGATACAGTAATTAATTGTCGGCGTTAAGTAAATAATGCGTTAACGCGATAATAAAGCGTCAACGTGCCCATCCCTACTCATTTTATTTATAAAGTCAGGCTATTGCAACAAAAGTTTGGACCCACTTGGTTGAATGTACACTATATGGACAAAAGTACTGGGACACACCTGTTTTTCAGGGTTTGGGCTAGGCCTTCTACTTCCAGTGAAGGACAGTCTTAATGCTTCAGCAGACCAACTCCTTGCTTCCAACTTTGTGGACACAGTTTAGGGAATATTTTTTTCTAAACTGACTGGCCCGTAACGTCAGGCATCTCAATACTTTTGTCGATATAGTGTTTATTTTTTTAAATATGTCTTTAAGACAATACTGAGGTTTTCTTCAATACAAGACATTACTGAATATTTTTTATGACTTCCCAAAGAGTAGTTAGTTTCAGTTAGCAAGGTGTGATCACACTAGGGCTCTACAATGTATTAAAACTCTTTGTTTTAATCACAGTGTGCCACACAGACTGTGGTAGGCACATCACCACCATCACTTTGTATTTTACAGTTACAGACAGTTGTCCATCTTTTTCTCTGCAGTATGTGCTGAGAAGTTAATACTACCTGCTCACTGGTGGTCTTGTGGGGGTCCTGACCATTAATAGAGGGGGCACAGGGGGGTAAGAGCTGCAGAGAAACAGATGGACTATAGTCTGTAACTGAACTACAAAGTTGCCCCCATTTGTGGCCATTCATTCTGTAGAATGTTTATATATATATAATTTGAAAGTATCAGCTGCCCTTAACACTGTGTCCTGAAGCAGACAATTGGTCTTTCAAATAAATATGTCACAACAAAACCTAGAAAATGATGGAGACGAATAGAAATGGTCCAAATGACTTGGAATTTAATATCATCACATGAAGATATTTTGAAGTATTTTGAAGTCTTCTACTTCAATAAAGTCAATATTTTGGAGACCATGTTGTTATTGCTACTGGATCCTTGGAATTTCCTTCAGGATTTATAAAGTTGTATTTATTATCTTTCTTGTATTTATTAGGGCAATAGATGACGAGGTGGAAGACTCCAGCTATCAAATCCCGGTGCTGCCGGTCAATGTGTGGCCTCCTGCTCCTAAGAAGCAGAAGAACAGCCGGAGAATATGCTGCTGTTCTAAAAAAGTGAAATCCAAAAATAACAGGCATGAACAAGAAGCAGAGACCATCAACATCAGGTCAACTGAACCATATCATCACAAAGAACCGGAGAAGAAGCCCCAGTGCGTGGTCGCTTTGGACCAGGTGGATAAAGAGCAACAGACAGAACCGAGCAACTCAGTGGCATGATGAGCTCATCTTCATCCGAACCTCAACACAAAACTCGATTCAACAGTTTTCATTTGTGGAGGGCAACTTTTCAAGGACTCCAAAATTTTACAAGAAAATCTACTCAAATAAAAGCCTTGCACGCTCTTCAAAAAATTCTCAGTGTCAAAAAAATCTGTTGGCTTTGAATAATTTACAGCGAATCCTTCAAATCAATAGCTGCTGTTGCAGTTTTTTTGTATGATGGTAAGCAGTTACAAATGTACATTGTCAATTTTAAGAGAACAAGTAATTCTATAAATAGATTGTGAGTAAAAAACTTTTACCTCAGATTTAGATCTGATCCGAATTTTAGAAAGAGCACGAGCTGCTGCTTTATAGTTGGTTCAGACACAAAAATATATACATTTTTACACAAACCACACACACACAGATTGTGTCTATATAAACATCAATAGGGATCTCATTAACCCTAATATTAGACTAAAGACATCTATATTTTGTAGCTATTCACTTCTTTTCTGATAATTCACACCCACCTGCAAACACAAGCACTGGAATGCCAGAACTGCATGGGGTAATGTCTTCAACACATCAGACCTCTCCCTCCAGACACGCTGCTGCTTCCTGAATTATCTGGTGGTCTTCAGAAAAAGGCCAGCCTGCAGTCCAGTCCAGTCCAGTCCAAGCAAGTCACACCATTACACACATACTACATTTCATATCAAGAAATAGTTATGGGGATATTTTAAAATAGGAAGCGACACTCATTTTAGAATATGCTGTCTAGTTTGTGTCACAGTACATAATCAAAGGCCAAATTGAAAGTAACCAATAACACTGGTCAACAATTTGTTTTGTAATCATCAGAAACCACACTTTTCTAAACCAGTTTTTCATGCTGATTTCAGATCACATTTTCAGTCACATCAACTTTTTGAATTGTGAGTAATATTAGATTCACAATGGACTTGCATGCGTTTTTTAACCACAGGCACCAATCAAGTAACCGTTTGAATATTTTCAGTGTGAAGTCAGATAGACGCACACTGTGGCATAGATATAATGATCAGTGTCAGTCAGCCACCACTGTTTCTTCAAAAACACTCAGCATATGATTATATGAGAATTATACCAACTATCATGCAATTTACTACTAGTTGACATTTTAACTAAACCACCAGTGATGTTACAAGAAACAAGCTTGACTTTCTGGCCCATGACCCACCATTAAACCCAAAAACTAAAATGTTTAACATGGCTTAACATAAAGCTTCATTTTTGTTAAAACTATAGTTGACAGTTAAGCTGATGAAGCCATTTGGAAGAGTTGTGTTCATATATATTATATTTATATAAATAAAAACAGTAAATCCCTACACTGCAAAAAAGTATACATGCCATTAAATCTTGAAAATAGAATCTAGTTTCTATGAATATAAAGCTTAGTGAAATTTCTCACTATATCGGCAGATCATTTATCTTGATTCTAGCATCTCATTTTAGCATATTTTACAATTATTTATATCCCTTGCAGTAAAAGAACATTATAAATTTTCTGCAAAGCATCCAGGCACAAATTTATCAGGAATAACAGTTATTCAGACCACTGGCAGGGTTCCCAGACCTTCTTAATCAAATTAAAAGGAGCTTTCAAGGCCCAGGACACAGGATCAAAGTTTTAGACACAGATCAAGTTAGATTATCTTTACATTTTTTGCTTAACTGCCACTGTTTAACCTGCATTATTAGACTTCAAATCATGCACGAGTCTCACACTCAAGACAGCTACATAAAACAGAACACAGCCCATTTATGACCAGTAAAAGAACATTTCCAAAGAACTCCAATTTCTATTACTGCACAAAGTTCTGCAATTTCAATGACCCCCCTGTCTTCAACCTTCAAGGCCTTGATTTTCTCAAATTCAAAATGTCATTTGTAACAACCATGAATCTAGTTAGATACAATTTATTTTAAAAAAAACCAAAGCAACTTCACAAGTGAGGCATTTTTGTTTTTTTAATAGTTATCGTATCAAACAGAGCTGTACATTTATTTGCCTTTCTTGGCCTTGATCTTCCTCAGGTAGAACTCCAGTTCTTTACCCTCTAGAACATAGCCATCAGCTCTGCCACACTGTCCGGGTCTGGAGGCAATGCAAGCTGGAATACAGAGAAAGAACATTTAGTACATATTCTGACGGCTGCTTATTTATAAATCACATTCAAGCCCTAGTCAGAAGTTTGGTAAAGTTCATCACTGTATCTCAGTAGCAGAACTGGTTAAGGTATCATCATATAAATGCAGGGCATTAAAATAAATGATTTGTTTTGAAGAACAAAAGCCTTACCAAGCAGTTTGCCCTGTTGGAATTGCTCATCCAAGATAGAAGAGATCTTGCTGTTCTTTCTGCGATCATCAAACTTTTTCTGAACCTTCTTTGATCTCTTCTTGTTCAGAATATCTTCCTCTTCAGGGGTCTAGAAGGACAAGCTCACTTTAATTGAACAAGCTCACTTTAATTGAACAAGCTCACTTTAATTGATCTGTAACTAGGCTCAGGCCCATGGCAGAATAAGTAAATAGTACAAATTTCAAAGGCATTAAAACCTAAAAGCACAGTCAGTCAGTCTTCCTCAGAGTCTTAAGCTGCATCAAATGCAATCAGTAGCAGAACTGGACAAAGTTATCATCACAGAAAGACGAGACAAAATGTGGAGGGTTTAAATGATTGTAGTCTTCAATCCAAGCCCTGGTAGGATCTGGTTTGTTTCCCCAAACTCCATCACACTCTACTCACACAGCTCTCATATCTATAATTCTGCCAAAAGGTTTTACTGGGGCTACGAGGTTACGTAGCCAACATGGTAGATACATGATTACTGTATCATCCAATTTATTGAACTAAATGAGCATGGAACAATGTGCATAACCTTCACAGGGCTTGGTACTGAAAACCGTCGTCACTAAAACAAACGTACCAGTTTTGCTCCCTTCTTGCGTCCAAGAGGAAGGGCATAGTGGGATTCATACCACTGCCTGAAAGGACCACTGTCCACAAGAACCACACAGTTCTTCACCAAGGTCTTGGTTCTAACCAGCTCGTTGTTGGAGGCATTGTAGACCACATCAATAATCCTGGTCTTGCGAGTGCAACCTGTTCAAAGGAAACACCACACTTAATATTTATAATGCTTAATACAGTCTAACAAGTAGCATCGAAAAATACTGGTCTTTCTCAGCGTTGGAACATAGACATCTATCACAAATGTTCAGTAGCAGAACTGGACAAAGTATCATCACTGAAAGACACTGTAGTCTGGAACAGGGTTTCCCTATCCAGACCATGGGACCAACCAAATGGTCCACATTTAGATATTTAGCAACTCGCTACTAGGACACAATGTTGTTCCAGCCACCTTTTGGGCATGCAGAGTTACTTCTAGCCATGTTTTTTTAAGTCTAATTTGGCTTAAAATGCACCTAAACCTGGTTGCAGTGTTTATAATGTGATTTAAAAATGTGGACCACCTGGTGAATGATTATGAAAGAGCATGTAAACTCACTTACACTCTGAGCCCCATGAGAAGTTTCCCACGTCAAGCCTCAGGGCACGGTATTTTTTGTTCCCGCCACGGACCCTTACTGTGTGGATACGCTTAGGTCCAAGCTGCAAGGAGTAGATGTGTTAAGAAAGCAGAAAACATCTCACATCTCCATGTGCAAGCACCCATCTCTCAGAAAAGCTTCAGCTTCTGACAGTGGCCATGTGTCAGTGTAACTATGACAAACCCTAACATTGGAGGGTCCAAAGCTTTGACCAAAACGATCAAAAAGGACCAACCTAAGGATGTGTTTACATCACTCACATGGGTGCATGATTTGACCTCCATGTGGGTGGAAGATTTTTACCTTGGTGTTTGAAGGAGGCCTGCCAAGCTCATACTTCCTCTTCTTGTGGACGGGTTTACGTTTGCCACCGGTCTTGCGGCGTTTATGCCAGTTGTCCCTGGAGATACCTGGGTAGAAAAGAAAAAACGTTGAGTGATGAGACCACGAGTATGGCCTAGACCAGACTTCTCCAGTGCTAGGTACTCGAGTGTTCAGTTCTCCAAGGTGTGTATCCACACGTTTAGTTCAGATTCCACAAAAAGAGATCATCACACACTCAAGCTTTGAAAAACAGATTTCCAGTTATTTCTTACCTTTTACACATTAGTATGGGCCAACCTACTACTAACACGAACTAAGTTAAACAGCACATTTAACCTTCTCAAAAGGGTTGACACCAGTCAGAGGTTCTCAATATTAAAAACTGAATCTAACAAAGCACACAAAAAACTAAAAAAAAAAAACCCTGCAGATGAGCTTTAGCCCAATTAGCTAACCAGCTAACAGTCCAGCCAGCCAGAGAACCACATTATTCACAAGCCCAGGACACACAGATGACTTTAACCACTGAAAATCTATATAGATGCAGTCCAGGTGATCTACAGCTGGTCCAAAAGGCTAAACATTTCACCACAAAACCTCTGCACGCCTAGCGCGGCCATCTTAAGTCGCCATCCACTTTACCTATCTGCCCTTAAAATCAAAATAAAACACAAAAAACTGTCCCCAATGCGGAGATATCCTTCTCTAAATGTTGTTATGCATTTATTCCACCGACCGAAACAAAAATTTACGCGAAAACAGGCACAGTGAGCCAGATGAGACTGGATTATTTCTGAGTCTGGATCTGAAAACACGTACCCATCTCAGGCGCCGGCTAGAAAGAGGAACCTCAAAGGATCATGGGCATGTTTCAAGCACACACCTATCGCGAGATTTTGCGAGACGACAGCGGGGGAGTGTCAATCGATATGCGTGCACCCTACCTAGGGCACTAAGAGGTTTTCACATGTTGATTTTGATTCATTTAGGGGGTGCTCTATTAACTTATATATATATATATGTATATTTTAGCACATGTGGTGGCCTAAAAAGGTAATGCATAAATAAATAAACACAGTTCACTGTGAAGGGATACACAAAATTTACTTAGTAAAAAGACCAAAACTTTACCAGCTAACTTTGTACAAACATAGTCATATACTCACATCTAGAACCAGGGCACACCAACACTATAATGCTTCGTAGGCGGCTATGATTTATTCATATGTCTGAGATACAGGTTTATTAGTTTGTCAGCCTGCAGCGTTAAAAGTAACCATGACTAAACTGGTACTTAATCAAAATATAAGATGAGTAGGTTCATGTCAGTGTGAGTGTAGGTAGGGTGTAGAGTTGTAGGGAGTAGGGAGTAGGGAGCAAGCGTAGAGTGTAAGGTGTAGTCTGCAGGGTGTAGGGAATAGGGAGTCAGGTGTATAATGTCAAACACAAAGTTTGAAAATCCATTTACATTTACATATAACAAGTAATTGAGCCTACAGTAGTTAAACCTCACCTATTCAGCCTCCAGCAGTTTAGCTCCTCTCATCCAGTTTACAGCACTTTAAAACCACCCATTCAGCATACAGCAGTTTAGCCCCACCCATTCAGCCTACAGCTGTTTAGCCCCACCTATTCAGCCTACAGCAGTTTAGCCCCACCCATTCAGCCTACAGCAGTTTAGCCCCACCCATTCAGCCTACAGCAGTTTAGCCCCACCCATTCAGTTTCCAGCAGTTTAGCTCCACCCACTCAGCCTACAGCAGTTTAACCCCACCCATTCAGTTTACAGCAGTTTAGCTCCACCCACTCAGCCTACAGCAGTTTAACCCCACCCATTCAGCTTACTGCAGTTCATCTCCACCTATTCACTTTAGCCCCACCTATTAAGCCTACAGCAGTTTGACTGAATTGTGATACAGAGCATCCAATAAAAACAGAGCTCATTTACATATAATCAGTCCTAAAGGCACAGTAACAGCCTGTTAAATTCTGAGGGACAAAAAGGGGTTAGAATATGGTCATTGAACACATTAATGCTATAAGTAGACCTCAGGGGAAAAAGATTAAGTTCAAGAAAAACTGTAGGATATGGGCCCTTAAATATTTCTATGGGTGCATAACCATCTCTCATTTCTTTATATTTTGCTAGGAAGAAGGTCAGCACAGTGATTTAATGCACCATGTAGAAAGATACTTACAGTGTAGAAGACAAAGAGGGTGTTTAATTCTAACCAGCTTTGAAGTCGATATATTGTCTGACCACCGTTATGATCACCATTCACAGCCTGAATTCTCTTAGACAAGCTTTTTTTGTCATTTCTTTGAGTGTCTTCAGAAATAGTTCTCCAGGCCTCTTGCAGGACGTTCCAAAGCTGCTCTTTGAATGAGAGCATTTAGCAGACGCTTTTATCCAAAGCGACTTCCATTATCCAACTACAGGGGGCAGTCTAACCGGAGCAACTTGGAGTTAAGGGTCTTGCTCAGGAACCCAGTGGTGGTATGGTATTAGTACAGTAGGATTTGAACCCATGACCCCTTGGTCCAGAGCCAAGTATCTTACCCACTAGACCAGCACCACATTAACATTTAAACTTAACAGCTCCAGATTGCCTGTCCCAAATACATAAAATCTCCTGCTTTTCTGTTATATAATGTCTTTCTAAAATAATTCAGTAGAATGAACATCTTTGGTGCTGAATTTTGTTTTGTACACATTTAATAATCAACTAAAAAAAAAGAGTGAAGAGGATGATTTTAACATATTTGTTTATTATGTACAGCTGCAATTGGCAACACTATAGATATGTTCTTGTGGATAGTGATGGCTAAAGCTACCGATGTAAAAATCCTGTGGTGTAAAATCTGTAAACACGATGTGAACAGGTCACTCTTCCCAAGGGCTCATGTCTGTGTCGATGGCCACACAATTATATGCAGCATAGCGAAGCTTTTCTTCACACACCTTAGCACTGTAGAAAACAAAAATCAAAGAAAATGAATGAAATGTATAATAAATAGCCTACATAAATAACTCATGCCTTCTGTGCGCTGAATATTTAATGGAGCGTAACCTCAGATCATAGTCACCTTGGGTATTTTGGTAAATAAAGCGTGCTGGAGCAGGTCGAAGACTGTGGAAGTGCATCTGTGGTTTCAGACCTGGACAGAAGTGGGAGCAGTCTTAGGCTGGGCATGGCACACAGTGAACAAAGGCTTCAAAAACATACAGAACAGAGCAGCTTTTTACCCTTGTTTGTCTGGGAAGATGTAGATGGGGGTAGGAAGTCGACTTCTTCCTGTGACGAACCTTAAGAACCTGCTGCGGTCCTCTGGAAAATCAAAACAAAGTTACATTTTTCCAGTGGCAGTTTACAGGAACCATGCTGTACTGTGACCGTATGGAACTTGCACATTTTGACGTTCCAGTGTATCTCAGCCCAGTAACAGAGTTTCTGACTCAATTCTCTCCTCACAGTTTATGGCCAGTTGTCCCAAATCCGTGTCCATGGAGTCAAACCGGCTGAAAGTTTTTCTGTCAGAGCTGCTTCTGCTATTGTGGTATTGTATTATTTATTGTCCTGTTAGACTTTTTACATTTTTTTCTCTGTATTCTTTAGCTGTATGATGAAAACCTAACCCAGACAACTTGTTAGTGATGTCCTGGAACACCTTCACATTTCTTACAGTGTCAAAGATAAATTTGTTAGTGTGAAATTTCTCCACAGCCCCAAAACCCAGTAGTGCTTGTTTTTTGGTGATTTCCATAAAAACAGTGGCCTCTTTACATGCTGAGATGACATTTGACCAATCCTAAAGCAGTGATGCAGTCAGCTCAGCTGTGGCCCGTTTTTGGCCCCGCCGTCGAGCAGCTCAGGTACTGGTCGCTTTATTTGTTTGAGGAACTGTACGGTTCTTTGTGCCAGAAGAAAAGCACCATAAATAGACTGTGGCATGTACTCACCGTTAGTAAAGTTGGTCAAGGCCTCCCACAGATACTGAACCCTTATGTCTGTTGGCTCCAAATCATCATAGCGTGCTGATGGAGAACAAACAGTCCTCATTATTGCAATTATAACAAGTTGGACAGTTTGTTAAATATCAAAGTCAGTCTGAGGTTTTGTGTTATTTTGAGTTTGCTTCTTTTTAATAATCCAGCCAGGAAGATGATACACATTTAGTCTAGAAACACACAGCAAAGGGGCTCAAATGAGGTGTTTCTGTACAGCACTGAAAAACACTTCTGGGTCATGTTAAAGCACTAACAAATTTGAATTGTGTCACATCAGCCTTGTAATGTGAACAACACTGTTACAAACTGAGCCACATGTTACTCTCAGATATAAATCTGGCCCAGCTTCCATCCTACCGTGGAGCTAATTGTGAATGCTTTACACCTGTACTATGGTATAAAACTCACTGAGACGTTTTAGAGCCTCCACAGAAATTTCTGGGTCTCCACACACTTTCTTCTCTACCTCCTGCCATGACTGAACATCCAGCACAGCCTGTGGTACCACCTTCAAAAGGCCTGCCTGCATGGCAGCTATCTGTAAAACATAAACAGCAGCTTGGGTAAACAGAACATTTACCAAAGGGCACGTCTTAGAATAAACGCATTAATATTTAATGGTTTCATGCTTCACCTCAAGCGCTCGTGGAAAAATCCTCTCAGCAATAAACAGCATAACTGTATACAGTTCTTGTTTATACACTTTTAAACATTTATGTGTATCAACTTTACTGTGCAAAGACAGGTTTTTTTAGGATACTTTACAGGCTTATGTGTAATTTACATTTTATTGCATTTTAGTAAAGCTAATTACCATTCATAGTGAAAGAAAGCAGTTCATGTTAACATTTTATAACTATAAGATATTATAAGCACTTGCGAGTATGTGGTCAGAAAAAGCGGTTGTAGGACTCATGTCAAAATAACAGTCCACCCTTTTTGTAAACTTACCACACAGCTAACCTGTACATTCTTAGATTTTGCATATTGCAATTCTAACACACTAGCGTAAGTATATACACAGTACTGTGCAAAATAATATTTAAGAATAAAACTAAAGAATAAATACAAATTACATTCTACAGTAAATAGTGATGTTATGTTCAGTATATCAGTGTGTTCTTGTGGAAGTCCAGTATTACTGTAGTTTC
>JBBPCY010072996.1:0-10623 GCA_037974405.1 Brachyalestes nurse
ATGGTTACAACCATGGACTTTGTGAGCATTTTGTAAGTGGAGTGACCTGGGACATACTGTTGGGGGGAATTGGAACGACGAGTTGGGTGGGGTAGGGGGTGATACCCATAGTGTAGTGTTTTCCTGGGAGTGGGAGGGTGGGTGGGTCGGTTGGGTGCGTGTGCTGTACTCGGTATCTCACGTTTTTCCCTCATACATATCAGGTGGATAAGTGATATTTAAAAGTCATATAATGGTTCCAGCACCCACAGTTACAATTCATTCACAAATCATCACACAACATGTTCTACTGCTTTTACAAAACAGATTTACACAAAAATGAGAAAGCAAAGAACCACTGAAATTTGCTACTCCTTCCACCAAAAGTGTACAGAATGTTGAGTTATGGATCCCACGATGAAGCAGAGATGGGGACTCAAGTCTGAGACAAAGTCGCACAAACAAAGGCTTGTGACTTGACTTTAGACTTGCCCTCAACGACTTGAGACTTGACTCGGACTTGGGTGTTGTGTCATACCTCGTAAACAATGTTCATTTCCTGGATTTATTTATTTATATCTCACACTCTTTCCAACGACCCTTCATTTGCCATAATAACCACCGAAAACCGTTCACCTCGCCCCGGTGTCCCATTACTTTTGTCTGAGGAGAACAGCTTTCAGCTAATAACGGTTTTCGAGGGGTCTTTGGAAAGGTGTGAAATTAGACCAAAAACTGTAAAGTTAGACCAAATTTACATAATACTGTAAAATGCAGGCCACTGAAGCACAATAAAACCTGCACACACTCCATACTCACATATTACACGCTCCACAATGCTTGGACCTTTAAGACCATAAAGACTAACTGCTCTTTACTAAAATGCTGCCACTTTATTTTATTTCAAGATTGCACTGTATTCTTACGCTACCATCAGTCACAACATACTCTCATACATTTTGGTTATACATATGTTTCTATTTTCTACTCTGTATTTCAGATATTTTTATTTTTACATTTTTCTATGCAAAGTTTAGTTTGCTCAAAGTCAAAGAGCTTCTTTACTGACAGTGAACAT
Organism: Brachyalestes nurse; assembly: GCA_037974405.1. NCBI lineage: Eukaryota > Metazoa > Chordata > Actinopteri > Characiformes > Alestidae > Brachyalestes > Brachyalestes nurse. The sequence goes on from JBBPCY010072996.1 coordinate 1,058, forward strand.
TATCTAGTACAGGACACTCAACTGTATTGAAATACAGCTCAGATAGAATGCTTCTCAACCTCAACTACCAGGTTGTGTGACAGAGTTAGGACACCCAGCTATTTTCAGATAACTCCACACCTAGTTCTCACAAATGGGAGGACCACGTCAGACCATGAAAACAATCAAACTTTGATAATATAGCGCAGTCTATGTAACCTTCACTTCGCTGTGAACAGAGCCTGTTGACACCCTTACAGTTATGCTAATTAAACAAAATCAGGCCTTTACAAAATGCCTTATCTCTTCCCTCTTCCCTCACACACACACACACACACACACACACACACACACACATACACACACACATATATACATACACGAGTCCGCTTCTCATATTTCAAAATCAAACTGGTTCAGCAAAACACAAGACAGACGTCATTATCAAGGGGTCGTAACGCTGTTGGACTTATTTGCATATCGTGACATAATGACAGCATGTAATGGGTCATCAGAAGGAAAGCCACGCCCCTCCTGGGGGAAACGTTCTGTGAAGCTGAATGAAATCAAAGGGAAATTGCAGAACTGAAATAGCTAATCATCTAATCATCAGAGTCATGTTTCTACCCCAGGATCAGTGTGGAAAAATGACATGACACTGTGGCCAGTCATCATTTATGACACATATCTGGCCGAATCACCAGGTCGGCTAAGCTAGTCAATAGTGTAATTGACTGCTAACGTATCTAACGTCGTGACTGATACCTACTTGTGTGCCTTTACCTACTATTAAGTACTAGGAAATATCGTTAGCACTGCTAACAATATTTACCAGTACCTAATACTCACTCTCACCATCACTTTTCGCTCTCTTCATTAAACCTCTTGCAGCTGCAATCCGGCAAAATAATATCATTAAAGGAATACAAATACTCAACACCCAACTGGACAAACTGGACAAAATCAACAATTCTACCTACAGTTGATGATAAATCACACAATACGCTTAAAAACCTACCTTTTCAGATCCCAATCGGTAAAATTAAGTATCTAGAAGTAAATATTTCTGCCAACCCATCTGAATGATTCCACTTACATTTTAGTCCCTTATTAAAAAAATAGAGGATGATTTAAATCGCTGGATAAATTTTTCATTATCATTAATTGGCAGAATTGCAACAGTAAAAATGTTTATATTACCAAAAAATTACTACCTGTTCACAATGATACCAACTGCACCAAAAACCAGATGGTTCAATTTACTGAACTCGATAATTAACAAATTCTACACCCAGAATCAAACAAGATACCTTACAGAAACAAAAAACTCAAGGAGGATTAGAAGCACCAAATTTTTTAAATTATTACTTAGAAAATCAACTACAATATATCGTCAACTGGATACATCCAAACCAACAGAATAACCAGTGGTTAGAAATAGAACAATCTGAATGTAAAGAAGTTTGACTTGCAGACCTACCTTTTCTTAGCACTGTGATAAAACATCACAATTGTTTTAATAATTGTTTTAATCAGCCTGGTGGATAAGCAACAAAATTCTTAACGTAAATATGAAACCATGCAAACACACTCCAATATGGCACAACCCAGACTTTCTGATCCACAAAAAAACACCTTTCTTTAATGCTTGGAAACTAAAGGGTATCACACATCTTGAACACCTTTTCCACAACAGGTAGCTTTATCACTTTTCCACATCTTATTCATATGTATGGTATTGGAGACGAGCATTTTCTTCATTATCTACAACTCAAAGCGGCCCCAAAAGCTAAGATCAGTCTGTCTTACAACAATCAACATCCATCTCAATTAGCAGAAGAAATGCTCAAAATAACAAAAAAAACAAAAAAACTCTCTCAAAATTATATAAATTAATATCTATGGCAAATCCAACGATTTCTATTCCAATCAAAGCATGGAAAAAAGATTTGTCATTCACTTCTGATAATGAATTTTGGCTCCGAATTTGTAGGAACACCTTTACAATGACTAACAACACTAATCTTCAACTTATACAATATAAGGTGATCCACAGAGTACACATTACCCAGTGTAAAATGTATAAGATGGGATTTATAGAAAGTGATATTTGTTCACATTGCACTTTAAAAACTGCAGATGACTATTTCCACGCCATCTGGCCGTGTGCCCCAACTCAACACTTCTGGCAAAAGGTCATCAGCACAATCTCTTTTATTATGGACTGTAACATTCCAACCTTCCCCATCCCTCTGTCTGCTTGGTGACCACTCAAAAATAAATCCATCAATCCCAAATCTCAGACCTTTACTTGTTGCCTTGGCGATGGCCAAAAAAAAACAATACTGCTAAACTGGAAAACCAGAAACACACTAAACATTATGCAATGGTCAAACCTTCTTAGAGAAGAAGGCCTGTCATGTCATTTTCTTTATATATATATATATATATATATTTTTTTTTTTTTGTATTGTATTGTAATTTATTGTAATTTTTCTTTCTTTTTCCCTTCTACCCTTTTCTTGGGTTTTGTCTTGTCTTGTGAAGGGCATGTGGGTGGGTGAGGTACAGCTTCACTAAAGTTTTGTAACTGAAACTGTCATTAAAAATAAAATTGTCCTCCTAAGAGGGGGGGTGGTGGCAGGGCAAAAAAAAAAGTAAATATTGTTAGCATTGCTGATAACATTATCCTCCTTTTCTGTATCCGAATCAAAGACATATGAACTTATAGTATTGTCAGGTAAGATCAAATGTTCTAAAGGTCTAAAGTAGGCAGAGTATAACAATTACTGGCAGTGCTGTTACCGTTATTGTCAATGTCTTGACGCGCTGTTTGAGTAGCTGAATGTTACTCAATTATGTCTTTTTGGCTCTGTTTTGATTCTTGGAACCTTGTAAATGTTTGAATCAGGGTTAGTTGTCATATTTGCAACATTTGAAGAAAACAAAAATAACTTTTCACCAGAGGGGGCGCTGCGGATCCTGAACTGACCACGAAACTTGAAAAGTTCAAAAAGTTCCGTCTGACTGATTTCTTTTTTTTTTATTACAAGCCAGTATATTTCAGTTTATAATGAAAGTTTTAATAGTTAACTGTATTTCAGCAGATGCTACAGATTAATATAATGGTTTGTGGATTAATTGAATCTCTCCGTGCCCTCCTTGCAGATTCTTTTATTTCTTTCCACATGGGAGTTGTTTTGTGCCTCTCCTTTGCATTATAATGAAGTGCTCAGTCTTTGCGGTGTGTCTTTGCTTCTCCATGCATGTGTGCACAGCGATGATTGACCTAATATTTGCAGAAAGAAAAAGTGTAAAAAAAAAAAACAACTGCAAGAGGTTTGGAGAGAAATAGAGTCCTGCTGTGTCTCTCATGGGACAGCATGTCAGGCACAAAGCCATGCAACTCAGGAACACATGCACCAGGGTCCTGATAACAGCTAGCATTCACAGATGCTATTTATTCCTCGTATGAGTCTTGCTTTATTGCTTTGCTGACAGAATAATCAAATCCTCCATTACGAGAGCCTCGCAGCCATCTCGGTAAGTGTCCCAGTGAGGCCGCCAGTTTTGTGTTCTCCCTCCTGCCTGTTTGCACCTTAAAACAAAAACACTCCTGCGTGGACATTGCTTATTCTGTCCCTGGCACCTTCGCCTCTCTTTCTCTCTTTTCGGTCAATTTGTGATTTATGAACATTGCTGCTTTTCAGGACCTGTTCTTGAAGAGCAAAATTACCATCTTTCCATCAGACCTTGTGTGCTATTTTGTTGTGAAATGAGCTGCGACTGTCCATAGCAGCCCTGAAGCTCTGCTAAACCTGTCTAAACCTAAACATTGTACATTTTCAATCAGTCAGCTTACATGTTAACATATCCTTATTGCACGCTGTGTTTTGACATTGTAAAATAGATTCAGGAATCTAGACCTTAGGCCTGTTAAGGTTTGTAGAGATCTTAGATCTTAAGGTAAACTCTTTTGGCACTTTTAGCTCTTTAGAGCCCTTTTAGTTGCTCTTTGAGTTTGTAACAAAGGATGTGCAACAATATTACACTTCTTAAGAATACTAACTAGGGTTTGAGTACGTATATTAAAATATTCACAATCCATACTTATGGTGTTGATGGACACTAATGTTTCACAGTGCTGGGCAAAACAGAAGCAGAGGAGCTACACATGGCTAGAAACACAATATAGATAAAGTTTTAGTTTATCTGTATCAAATTAAACCCTCTAGAGTAGTCTTCAGAGCTGTAGATTGGTATTGCACTGGCATCACAACACTTTCTTACTTATGTTAGTATTTTAGTGTGCTAACTTGCCAAATTCATACTGTTATAGTATACACTATATACACTATTATTTGTAGATAGTATGTGGTTTATAGTATTATAGTATGGTGAGTAATGTGGACACAACCTTCATGTAGGAGAAATAAAAATTAAAAAATGTAGTTTATGGGTTAAACAGATTTAAACGAAGTTGCTACCATCAACCGGAGCTTTGCCCAGCCCTGCTGCCGCTGTGGGGGTGTAGCTAGTTTTCTGCTTTAACTAGTTTTCCACAGGAAAACTAGAGCTGCACTACGGCATCGCAAAACACAACAAAACTTAGAAATAAAGAAGAACAAGTTAAAAATTTAGAGGTTATTATGGTGTCTGTAGAAATTATTGAGCGTAAAACTAGCCAGTTAAAGAATATAAGTGTACTTAAATCTCAAATATGTATGAATAGTTGGTTCAACCTGGTTTATACCAGGTAAAAACACTGAAAAGTCTTGAGTGAAATTTACCTTTTTCCTACTCATATCTGCTGCCGGGTATAATCACAAGAACCAGGCTTCACATTAATACCACAGGTATATTTTCCTACTGTGTGAACTGAATTGTAATGAGTATGGTAATAGAAAGACAACTGTTTAAGCCAGTTGTTATGAAATTCTCATTTTCATTCAACAATTATGTTATTAGATAGCCTGTAAAAGAGGAAGAAAGGAGTTTTCTAAATGGAAATTACCTAAAAGATTTAAAAACTTGCTCAGAAGGAAGGTTGCTGTTTCTTTCCATGGTGTATCTGAATTTATTTTGGTGTATTTTAATGTTGGAGTGTTACAGACAGACTGAAGCGGTTATAGATGCTAATAATACTGAGGTGAGACTAAGGCTTGTTTGTGAATGAGTCTTGGGCTATCAGATCAGCACACATCAGCATTTACACCTGCGTCTATCATGCGTCTCCAAGGTGTCCGGCTGACTGTCACATCTGTGCCGCCTCTGCCATGCCCCCAGCGGTCAAGTCCACCGGACTTCTGAGCTGGGGTTTCCCTGCCATGCCCACGTCACTGCACTATTCTGTTTACTATTCGTAAATGTATTCTTCTCCACCTTTTAAATATTTGCAATTTTGTTGCACTTTCAATTTTCTTTTATGTATTCTTTTATTTCTTTTATAATGTGCTATATAAATAAACTTGAACTTGAACGACAATGATACTCTCTCCTACTGGCTCAACAGACTGAGGAAGAACTCCGATCTCGTCTAAAGTAAGAAGTTCTCCTCACTGACTTATGCCAGGGTCCTTTTTTTGCTATTAAAGCCCTTTGTGTTTCGTTGAAGTCCTGCATCTTTGTCCTCCTTCCCTGAGACGACATGACACTGACCACATTGTTGTCTTGCACTATACAATCTCACAACAAACAAGGCAATACATACACCATCCAAATACAGTACAGCAGTGGTTCCCAAACTGGGGGGCGGGCCCCCTAGGGGGACACGGAGGTATTGCAGAGGGGCGCACAAATGGGATAACCTGTGTAGTTTGAATTGTGGGGGCTCATTAATGTTCTTATCTAGAAAAGGGGGGCCCTGCAGAGAAAGTTTGGGAACCACTGCAGTACAGTATACTATAACGTCACATGTCAGTTAAAAACATTAAACCTACAGCATGGTTTTATTGTTTTAAACAGACATTTGGTGAAAACTGGTGAAATCACTGTCAGCAGAATCCAGCCCGCCTCCTTCTACAGAGCAAAACGATCAGTCACGCAGCTTTGTCTAGCTCTTCATAGTAACTTATCCTGTCCCTTCCAGACTTACTGTTGTGTTTTAGGCTTTAAATTAGGTTAGAAGCAAATGTTTTATATTGTGCTGTTTCTCTCCATTTTCTTTAGCGTCAGTGCGCTGTCAGATATGTTTCCTGTGACGTTTTTGTCAGGGTTTAGGACGCAGTATGGTTATATTTGATTGGATCACAATGTGTCTTGGCGATCGTTTACATTCATATTTGTCCACTTCTGATCTGATTGTCCATGATGCGTTTTAAACCAAAGAACAACCGACAACAGGACTTAAGAATAACTTGCATTCGGGGCCACCTTCATTGTCTTTTGAGACACAGATGGCGAGGCTCCCAAGGAACTGAACTGACCTATTCGACATTTGGCAGGGCTAAAAGACTAAGAAACTATACACACATATGTTCTATTATTGTACTTTAGTTGGGATTGTTTTGTTTTTTCGATTGGTTGTTGATTTAAATTGAGTTTAAGGTATAGCATAGAAAGAAAAAGCTGAAAAACTCAATAGACTAAACAGAGTTAAATTAAGCTAAATAAATAAAGCTAAATTATGCAGATTTAACAGAAAAAGCTAAACAACAAAACTAATTAAAATATATTTTCTAATCACAAGATACTAGAGTATAGAATAAAAAAAAGACATGAAAGAAACATGTATAAAATAAAGTATAAACTTAAAAACTAAAAAAAGGCTAAAATCGTTGAATTCTAACTAAATCCTGAGACTAATGCTGAGACATGTGTTGCTGTCCACATGATGTACAGGAAAATTGATCGTAATTAATCGGACCAGGGCACCTTCTTCCATTGCTTCATGGTCCAGTTCTGATACCCACATTCCCACTCTAGGTGCTTTCAGTGGTGGACAGCGGTTAGCAAGGCCCTCTGACCGACTGACCTGTGTGCTTCAGCAGCTCTTTGGTGATACACACTTATGTGTGTGTTTGGTAGGTTCTAACCACTGAAAGCACCTAGAGTGGGAATATGAGTATCAGAACTGAACCATGAAGCAATGGAAGAACGTGCTTTCAGTGGTTAGAACCTACCAAACACTGCATACTAGAAAGACCTACTGTTTTGAAGATGCTCTCACCCAGTTGTCTGGGCATCACAATTTGGAACTTGTCAAAGTTATTCAGATCTATACACTTGCCCATTTATCCTGCCTCCAACACATCAACTTCAAAAGCTGGCAGTTCACTTTCTGCTTAAAATATCCCATCCCTTGACAAGTGCCATCGCAACAAGATAATTAATGTTCTTCACTTCACATGTCAGTGGATTTATGTTGTGGTTGATCAGTGTATAAAGATACTAAGCCTCATATTTTGAATTTATTTCACCTATTCAGCTTACATAGCTCTGCCCGTTCACACTGACATTATAAGAACTGAGAAGAACTCTGTGGTTCAGTGTTCAGAGTGAACTGAGGAAGGCTGCTGGAGCAGGCAGCATACCTGGCCATGTGCTTAGAGGATGTTCGGACCAGCCGCTCTTGATATTGCTTAACAGTGCTGTTATCTGTTCCCAAGAAGTCTTTGGCGCCCTGCCTCAATGATTAGAGTACCATTGTGTCCACACTCATCTTTAAAGTGCTTTAAAAGAATTGTCATATAGCTCTTAAAGACTCTATTCCCCCTCTCAGTCATCCTTCTGCAGTTTACCTTTCATCCCAAATTATCCCACCACTACCACCTTTCACCTGGCCCTCACTCAACTAGTTAAAATAACACTTTTCATAGACTTAATTCAGTTCCATCGTTCTTCAGTATCTGATTGGCAAACTGAGCCTGCTGGGCCTTAATTGGTCCCTTTGGCACTGGACTTTGGACTTTCAATTCAATTCAATTCAATTCAGTTTTAATTATATAGCGCTTTTTACAACCAAGTTGTCACAAAGCAGCTTTACAGCAGCTTTGACTTCCTAAATGGGAGACCTCAGACCACCACGCTGACCACAGGCGGACCCTGTACTGTTTACATTGTTCCACTACATTTACACTTCACATTTCATAATTATTCATTTGGACCACCCCCCCCCACCCAGCGCTGTTGAATCTTGAATCTTTCGCGAAAGAATCCATTCCACTGAATCGATTGAATACACACACCACTGGAAATCCACTCCGGGTTTGCCAACCTCACCGCCAAAAGAGACTTTGCACACACGCAGCAACCCATACACTCACCCACAATTATACAATGTAAGGTTCTTTAGCAAAAAAAAATGTTTCTTCTATGGCATTGCTTTATTAGAGATCTGGACCTACCTACCTTAGGGCAATGTCTAAACCACAATATCCTTCCCTCCCCTTATAACCCTTATTATCTTAAGGGACTGATACAGCACCTCAAGGTGTCAGATCACATTCACTGTCATATTTCACACTTGCTGTGCTAATATGGCCAATGCACTTCAACATCCCACTTGCACACTTGCTACACTTATAACTTAAAAACTTCAAATATACTCAAATTTATTTTTAATATTATATCTTTAACTTTTGTTCCTTTTTTAAGTTGTTTAACTTTTTATTTTAGAAAATTTAAATTTGTACTTATTTTATCTTTGCACTGTCATAAAAGGAGCGGTTCAGGGTACATTTGTATAACTATGCATGTGACAAATAAAGAATCTTGAATCCTGAATGTCAGGTTAAACTGAAGTTAAATGAAACTGAATTGCTTCTGAATTTGTTTATTTCAAGTGGAAACCCCTCCAATCTCTCCAGATGAGCTAAACATTAATAGATGTGTTACAAGTTACAAGCACAGTTGACAAGACTATGGGCATTGCATTTAAAATCCACAGACTGAACACATGAGTGAGTACACATACCACGTCCAAACCCAAAGTCGGCGCTTCTCACATTTTAGCCATCGGTGTTAAGAAAAACTCTGCAGCATCTGCTAGCATGAGGGCTCACCATCTGCAATATATTTGCCTCCCGTCCCTCTCACCACCTCCCTGGCAGCATGTGAGTGCTGCAGCCCATTTTGAGCGTCCTCTGGCTTGGGCCCGGCAGGGGGACCCGTCACTGTCAGGTCATCTCTCTGTCAGACACCTGCGATTAGAGAAGAGATGAGCGCACGTGTCCCTGTCAGCTCGGCACTGGCAGCCAATGCATCAGCGGCTCTGCACACACACCTGTCACTTCCTCTTCAACTTTCTCTGCACCTTCACTCTTTGCTCTTGTACGTCACAGCTTTTCAGTCCTGGTCCTCACAGTTTAGCATTTCCCAGGCCATCACCCCAACCTGGGTATTTCCTGAGATATGAATTTTGACACGAGCCACTATCCTCTATACCAGAGATGGGGACTTGAGACTGAGACTCAGACTCGAGTCACACTTAAGTCGCACAAACAAAGGCTTGAGACTTGACTTTAGACTTGCCCTCAAAGACTTGAGACTTGACTCGGACTTGGGTGTTGTGTCATAACTCGTAAACAATGTTCATTTCATGGAATTATTTATTTATATCTCGCACTCTTTCCAACGACCCCTCGTTT
>JBBPCY010072997.1:0-10623 GCA_037974405.1 Brachyalestes nurse
TAATGAGGTAGTGATCTGAAATTACTGTAGACAGAGGAAGAATAGCTATGTTATCCACATTAACGCCAAGAGTCAAGCTAAGGTCAAGTGTATGGCCACAGCAGTGAGTAAGCCCTTTTACATGCTGGGTGAAGCCAACTGTATCTAGGATTGAGGTAAACGCAGATTTTAGAGGATCCTGTGAATATGAAAATCTCCAATAATTATGGCTTTATCATAGCGGACAGCTAAATTTGCTATGAAACAACTAAAATCTGTATATGGCCCTGGTGGCCTGTAGACAGTAATTAGGGAGAGAGATTTTATTTGTAACTAAATTAGTTAAATTAAGGAACAAAGTTTCAAAGGATGAGAACTTAGACTCAGTTATTGTATCATTTTTCTATTTATTTATTCATCTATGTACTTTTAATTTATTTATTTTTGTATTTATTTTTAATAATTAATTTTCTGTTTCTTTTTATTTATTTATTTTATGTTGTAGGGTGGGATGGATGGGAGAAAATAATTTACCTTCTGTATACTGTGCTGTATACTCCTGTATATAAAATAAAAACTCACAAAAAATTGGTCACAAAAAAAATACTTCATCTTTGTTATTCCAACAGTCCACTGCATATGGAATACGGAGACTGTCTGGAACAATGCCTGTACTGTTAGTGACCTGCGGGAAGGAGGTACCGCTGGGGTCAGGAGGCAGTAAGGCTGGCCGGACATGCTGGACTCCTGCCAAGCCATTAGCTGCCATTAATGACAGCTATATTGTGGCTCCTGACACTTTCACTTCAAAAAAGCTGTCAGTTTGCATGGCAATATGTTTAATGGGGCAGTGGTGAGTCACAGTAGCCTGTTTAAGAGTAGAAGCAAAGCTTTGTAGTGAGTGAGGTGAGTGTGTGAGTGTGTCTGTGTGTGAAAGAGAAAGGGGGAGAGAGAGAGAAAGAAAGAGTCTGGATGTGTGTATGGGAGAGATTTACGGCTCTTTTAATGCAGACGGTCTCTTGTGGGGGTTACTTATGAAAATTAAACCCTGTTCTGAGGCCTGTCAGTTTCTGGGCAGAACACAGGCTTCTGACCGCGGCTGACAGAATTTGCCCTTGCTCCGGCTTGAAACCCCATTCGTCTTGTGCTCTGTCATTCTTTGCCTTCTCTTTGTGTTCTTGCTCTCGTCTTGAGGAGGGCCACACTTTGGTAAAGAACACACACACACACACACACACCCACACCCACCCACACACACACACACACACACACACACACACAAACTCATGGCTGGTGACTGATGAGCTCAGTGTGGTGCTGTTCCTCAGAGTATGCATTTACTAGACAGATAGAACTAATACTTCATAATAATCACCTTTCACCAAGCAGTAATGGGACATGCTGTCACTGCCCCCTTCTAACCTCAAAACCTTCTTACTCACAGCAGTTAAATCTGCTGTATGTACAGGTGTCATGCCTTGACATTTTACTGTTTGTTCACTTAAAGGAGGAAAACCAAACCAGTGACAGAACTGAAGAGGCCATGAAGTTCAACACATTAAAAATGTGGGTGAAATTTGTGAGGTGCCTACAAGTGGGCTCTCCACAAAGTGGGTCCAATTCCACCAACTAGCTACTTCAATAACACACTTCTACAACATTCGCAGGGTGAAGGCTGGCATGTGCATCCTCTAATTTGCATGAAGTGCTTTTTTTAACTAATAAACTAATAAAACGGCAGATCAAAGCTGGAGGAGAAGACTAGCTGCCAGATCTGTTAGTTAACAGATGTTTGTGCTGGCTAGCACTTAGCCTTTGCCACAGATGGCTGTGGCGCCAATGAGAGCTAAACTTGTTAAGGTTCAGAGAGCCACTCTATACTCAACCCGACGCATTTACATTCCATCTGTAGTGTTGCCTCCTATCCAGGATTTTGCTGGATTAGCCTGCATTTTTTTCTAAAAGTGCAATCATTTATTCTAAACTACCATTTGTGTCAATAGTTTTTCACTCAGCTGTGTGACTTATATTTTCATATTGATAAACATTTCCGATGAAGGTTAAACTGCTTTTTAAAATCCAAACAACTTATATGAACACAAAGAATGGATTTGATTGAGTTAGATTGCTCTCAGAGCTTCACTGGCACTAAGAAACATTCCAAAACAACAGCTATGATAATCAGGTTTTGTAGTTGAATGGACATCACTGCACCTACAGCATAGCAATCTAACAAATGAATGATGTAAAAAAAAACTCAAGCCAATGGTCGGGTATCAAGGAATTTGGCAGGACTGTGGAGGCAATGCTACCTACAAGTAGGGAAAGGTATATTTTCAATCAGGATCAATAACAAATTTGCTACCTAAAACCCAGTCTGATCGTCGCAAATCAAACATAGTTTTGAAATATCGATATTATTCGTGTATTTTATTGAATAAATGGCTTTGTCAACCATTTTTATTTGGGTTTGAGAGGTTGCTATGATTTCTGAGCAAGTTCTGCCAAACCTCTGTTCTTTTAATCCCTCGAGGGTTTAAAACTAAGCTGTGAGGATACAATAGAACAGGTGCTGAAGATTCCCGTGAGGGGAATGGGGAACGAGTGGATGAGACACAATTCTGTACTCAGTCAGAAAAACTGAGAAACCAAAGGATTTTGTAGTCATAAGCAACACACCCAAAAATATAAAGAAAACTAGGAAACCATTCCACACTTCCTAGTGTTTACCAACAAGTTTAGGTCTTCTAGTTTTGAAGAAGACCTCTCACTGAGCTTAGTCCTACTTGTAAACAGTATGGCTGATCAACTGTGGCTGGACTTTTCATCAACACACACTTCCCAACATGTCTCCACAGCTATTAATGAAATTTAAATTCTGAATTTCACTGAATGGACATCTGTATTGGTGGAATGTTTGTCATCTGTTTTCATTTTTCTCCTTCAAGTGAATCACAGGGTCTAAATATGTATTACACAATTATTCCAATTGCAGAATATTGCAGGCTGAGCATAATTTCACTTTGTCATATGCTTTGAGTGGTGGAGGGGTTTTCAGTGCAGTCCGCTAGAAAAGCTTCCTGAGGGCGAGGCCATTATACAGTCCAGTTCCAAATTGTGTTTAAAAATGCCAGCCATTCATGTCAATCTCTGCCACTTTACTGCAGAAATAAACTCTCTCTCTCTCTCCCTCTGTCACTCACTCACACACACGCACATTTGTGTGTGACCTTGAAGATCAAGGTTGCCAAACTGATTTTAGAATGCTACCCACCCCATTGTCTTTTAACACGATATAGTATTACAGAGCATGTGTGTGTGTGTGTTTGTGTGTGTGTGTGTGTGTGTTTGTGTGTGTGTGTGTGTGGTTGTCCGTGGTTGTCCTTGCAGTGCTAACTGATGCCAAAACAATCACCTGATGGGACAACAGATGATAGAAGAGCTGTGGATGGAGGGGCTTTAGAAGTAGTCAAACTGTGATGTATACGTGTGTGTGTGTGTGTGTGTGTGTGTGTGTGTGTGTGTGTGTGTGTGTGTGTGATGCGAGAACCCATCTCTGTTCCTTGTGGCTTACAGCCCCAGCCGTTATCTGCCTGCCGCTTTGTGTCCAGTTCTACTGTGTGCTTTATGGGGGACATCAATAGTCTTTATGTGAAGCCCACACAGGATTGATTTTGCTGGAGACAAACTGAGATCCAGGTTAAAGAATACAAAGGAACGCTCTGTAACCCTGCCAGGTGCTGGCTTGGGGTTTTGAGTGATAAAGCAGAATGGTATTGCAGAGAGTATTGTGCCTTTTAGGTGATTAATGAGGATCTCATACATATTTTTTTCAACACTGCAAATGGATACGATATTTTCAGGGTGACTGACTGCCATAGAATCAAGGTTTTGGTTAAAGGTGCTTATTTTAGGACCTCCAGGCCCTCCTAGACCCCCAGAGAAGCCCTAGTCATTTCTAAACTATTAAAATACATGTAAATCTAAAATATATGTCTTTTAGTTCATTTTTATGCAATAGAATCATGTTTGTATTCAAATTCTCTAAGTACTGCAATACTTCTCTAATTACATTTTACAGTACTCATAATTACATTTTGTTTGTTAACACTCAGTGGAAGGCCAAACGTGTCAGATTAACCACCATCATAATCAGTAAGTGAAATCAACAAATCAGATTTTGATTTACTATCCATGGTACCAAGTTCTGAAGGGAAAATGTCACTCTAAGCCTTCTGGAAGTCCTAGCCAGCTGAAGATTTTGAGTCTTCTTTGAAAAACATAGAACTACATATCCCAAACCCAGCAGCAATTGACAGAAGATTCAATTCAATTCAAGGCCCGAGCCCCTAGTGAGTAAGCCGAAGGTGACAGAGGCGAGGAAAAACTCCCTCAGCTGGAGGAAGAAACCTCTGGAGGCACCAAGACTCAAAAGGGGAACCCATCCTCCTCAGGTCGACCCAGAGAGAAAGAAAAGAGAGTCTTTATGAGGATAAATAACAAGACAGGGCCTTAATGAACAAGATTATAGACAGATAGGCCCTCTATGGCTAACAGAGTTGGTTTCACTAGGTGTCCAGAGAGGTAAATATTGTTCGAAGAGAAACTGAGAGTCCGTAGTCCACAAGCATCTTAGGATCAGCATCTTACTTTAGGGGGTCTGTAAACCAATTGAATGAATAATAGAAGACCCGAGTCAGTAAAAAAATTCTTAAAGCTGAATTCACCCCAAAGTGACAAGAACTTTTTCTGCTAAAACAGTTTTATAAGCAGTTTTTGGGGGGACCAAAGTGTTTTAGCCATATGTTTATTTCATATATTTAAAAATATATCTTTTGTTTTTTTAGGGAACCAAAAAGTTTTTCTAGGCCCAACTCCAGGCCTTGAATGACGGCGTCAAGCACAGTTTGATGACTGCCCTGCTCAGACTCACTCAGGCTGCCTCTTACCTCATTGCACGTCCTTGTGGAGGTGAGACTGTATTTTAAAGAGCGAGTGTAGTTCATTATACACTATATGGACAAAAGTATTGGGACTCCTTACCATGACATCAACCAGTGCAGACTTTAATGACACTGCATTCAAATACATAGACTTTAATATGGAGTTGATCTCGCTTTGCAGCTATAACTGGACGGCTATCCACTGTGCCCATACATTCTGTATAGGAGTTATGAGGTCAGGCATGTTCTTCCACACCAAATTCATCTAACCATGTCTTTATGGACCTTGCTTTGTAAAGTGACCATTGTGTCACATGTGAACACACCACAGCACACAGTGTGAACAGCGAGAAATTCTTCCTCTGTATTTAAACATTCACCGAGTGAAGTGGCGGGCAGCCAGGAACACAGTGGCGGGGAGCAGTGTGTGGGGACGGTACTTTGCTCAAGGGTACTTCAGAGGTGCCACTGGCAGTCCTGGGACTTAAACCCACAACCTTCTGATTGCAGGGCAACGCCCTAACCACTAGGCCACCACCCATAAAGGTGGTATGCAGAAGAGAATGGTTCGGATTCATCAACCTCTGGGTTATGGGCCCAGAATGTTTTTGTGCACTGGGACACAGTCATGCTGGAATAGAAAAGGTTCTTCCCCAAACTGTGTTCACAAAGTCGGAAGCATGGCGTTGGTATGCTGAAGCGTTAACATGGTCACCTGAATTCAATAATTAGGAAACTTTTGCCAAAGTACTTTTGTCCATATAGTGCAATTGCATATTTTCTCTTTGATCCCAGATGTACTTGATCAGCAAAGTCATTTGGTGTCCAAGGTTTGCGTCCTCAGTTTTGAACTGGAGCTAAGAGCCTAGTGTAGCTAAAACATAATGGAAGTCAACAGCCACCAGTTTAGCGTTGTGTAAACTTCAGACTAGTGGCTATGGGCCTCCATTACTTCCCTCTCTATTAGCCTTGTAGCGCAAATCTGAGGAAGCAAACTTCACACATCATACACTTTCAACTATATTTAGGGTAAACTGGGGGAACTTGATTGGTTTATGAAGTGTTCATCCACCTTTCTCTCTCTCTTCCACTCTTCCATTCTCTCTCTTTTCAGACTCGGCCTCCATCTAGTGTGACTGGCGGTGAGGGAGTGGTGGTATGGCAGTAGTTTGGGGTATCCCTGCAGTAAGGTGGACTCTGTTGATAATGCCCTCTGCGCAGTGGGGGCTTATCTCCCTTCTCCCACCCTATGGGTGATTGGCGAGGGGGGGTGTCAAAAAGTCACTTTTTGCCTCGTCCCGCGCTACGTGACCACGCTATGGCGTCAGAATGGGTGTTCCCGCTTCTTCTCGCGCTCTCTCTTTTTCCTCTATCTCTCTCTATCTCCCTCTCTCTCCCCCCTGCTCTCTTCGATTTGTACATTTTCTTTCAGTCTTGGGACACTCTTGTAGCGGAAAGCAGTTCAAAGCATTGCTGCGGACCCCCGGACCTTAACGGCCCTCCAGAAACACCTGGACACAGGTAAGGGTGTGTCCCTCTCTGTATGACTTCGCTGCCTTTACTATAGCTGACTACAATTATGATGTTTGGGTGCACACATCCTAAGAACAGAAAATTTAGTAACGGCACACTGAGGTTAACCACTTAAATGTGTTAGCCAATAGCTAATATTGAGATTTATTATTATTAACTACTGGGAATTATTAATTAATGCAAGCTTAATATATGATGTAGTTTCTCTCATATGTTATAGTTTTAAAAGTGAGGAACTGAAGTGTGACCCCACATATGGACCCTTATGGTGTCGGTATACCATATCGGGATACTATATGGTATTAAGGGGTTACTAATACTCCCAGTGCAGACTAAGTTAGCAACACCATTGTTAGTTTAAAATGTAAATTCACATCATGAATTAGGCCAAAACCAATTCAAGACTAAATCGTTTCATGCATTCATTCAGTCTTATTGAATTTCACATAGTACTTCAGTAAATTGACATGAATTGGAGTAGAAAGGAGATTTTATTTTGATAACGCAAGAAAACCTTGAGAAAAATGTTGCTATCAAAATGTTGATTTAATTGAAATTTTGAGTAAAATATTGTTTGTATTGCAAAAATTGTAATTTAGGAACAGTTTCCACACATGCGACTGAACACACACCAACAGATCTCTTAGTTTGTTACATTTATTAGCACAATAAAGAGTTTAGTGGTATTTAATTATTGAAAAATTCACTTAATTATTGAAAATTAGATTCTAGAAATTCTAGAGCATAACTCACTAGTTAGTATGTTCATTTGGGGCATTATTTCATATTTGCTAAAGAAAGTTTAGCAAGTTTGAGCATTTGGGTGTGTGACTACACACAACTTGCTGGTGTGTGCATGATAATTTTCATATCTATACAAAGGTCCTTCATGCAGAGAGCTGCATTTTGCATTCAGCAGCCTCATTACCATATAGATGAACAGTTCTAATTATATTACACTTGCTTTTCAATTACCGTTGTGTGGATTTATAATCAATATGTGTTGGTGCAGTTGTCAGGCTGTGTATTTTAGACTCAAAACATGTCAGAGTTGCAGCGCCGGTGTGCTGGTGACTGTTGGGCTTATAGGGAGGGTCGAGCAGTGTTTTATCAGAAGAGAACATGTACTGCATAAGAAAGGCCCCCTTTGAGTCTAGAGGAGGATCACATCTGCACAAATGTAACAGATAATACAACTGTGTGCATCTATAAGTGCTCTCTATCTATATGAGAGAAAGTGTGTGTGTGTGTGTGTGTGTGTGTGTGTGTGTGTGTGTTATGATAAGGAACTTTGAGACTGGGATCACGTCATGGAATTTTCTTTTAATTAAAAAAATGCATTTTCTTAAATAAGTAACAAACATCTCAGATGTGGGCAACCAAGCAGCTGAAGGTGATGCAAAGAAATGACCACAGGTTGTTCCATCTTATGGTATTCTATTCTTAAGATACAGTTGCATGCAAAAGTTTGAATGCCCCCAGTCAAGTGATATGTTTTGTTGGCTTTTCTTCCTTTTCAGGGAAGAAAAGCTTAAAATATGCCATGTACTTTGTGCTAGTTAAATAAGATTCAAGATTTTTATTTGCCATTTGCGCATAAAACCAACAGTTGGAATTCTAGTGCAGAGCTCTCTGTAGTTTAGAGAAGAGTAAGAAACAAAATAACAAGAGAATAAAGCAGAGAATAGAGCATTTTTAGACTAAATTAAGACTATAGATTATATATAAAATATACAAAATATCTATACTAAGTAGAGATGTGTTTTTTCCTTAAATGCAGGTACTAGTACTAGTACTAAATAAATGGAATACAGAAACACACAAAAAGTACCGTATTTATAGTTTTCTTCCTGTAGAGAGTGGGTATATATTTTCAGAGAAAATCACCAGATCCTGTGATTTGAGGGTGTTAAGACTTGTACACAGCCGTACCTTCCCATGAGCTGACACTTTCTACATAACATTGCTGATTAAGAGTGACTGGTTGAAAAACTAGAGGACACAATGTTAATTTCATTGTTAACCCATGTGGCTGGTTTTGTGTGTGTGTGTGTGTGTGTGCAGGTCCTGTGTGACGTTTTCTGAAAGTTTTGGGAGAAACAGAAGACCGAGCACAGTCCCTTCTGATGGAAACTGTTCTAAATTTTGAGGAGGTTAGACAAGCATCCACACCTAAAGCACTGTCTTATAAAATAATGAAGCTACTACTCTCTCTAATTCACCTCATCTCTCTCTTAGGACAATGACTTGTCCTATGAGGACAATAACTCACCTCTAGCCTCCCCTTTTGGCCTGTAAGTATCAAAGACACAAACACACACAGACACACACACACACACACACATACACACTTTTCCATACACTTCTTTCATTCGTTTATGTTCTTTTTCTTTATGGCCTGACTCAGGCAACTGTAACCCTTATAGTCGGTCAGGCTACTTATTTTCATTTGGTAAAAAACTGCTATATTATGTATTGATAAAGGTGCACCTTTTGCATGTAAATTTCTGGTCCATCCCACTTTATAGAACCTACCATATGACTTTACACAACACTGTAACTGAAAGGAACTGCAAAAACACTACAGAATGTAACCTCATGTCACCATACATGTTATATGAGCTACCATTATTAATTCTGTTTCAAGGCTTTTAAAACTGAGAATTAAAAATGGTAGCATATATTGATATATAGATTGATGGATATATAGAAACAACACACTTTGATCTTTCGGATCTACCATATAACAGCAAAGGCTGTTATTCATCACTGACTCAGAAACTGCTTGACTAAGTAACAGATCTGAGTGGAATTAGGTGCTATCACTTAAATGTAAGCAAGGCTGAAATGGATGTCTGTGCAACTGCGAGCCACTCCCTCTCTCGGTCAAAAACAGCACTGTCTGCTGATAAAGAGAGCGATGATAAGGGCGGCCCCCAGTGGCTTGAGCGACGAGCCCATGTAGCGGAGGACCTGAATACATTTCTGGAGGGTTTTTCTTTTGAAACTCTCTTTATCATTAATAAATTGAGGACAGAGCAAAATATCAGACAGACACAGACATACATGAGAGTACTACCAGAAAGTACTACTAAAGCATACTAACGTAAGCAGATCAGAGAAATAATATATAAAAAGAATAAAATTAAACCAATAAGAAAACAGAAGGGGACAATATGGAGTGCGAGATGAATATGAGAAATATATACAGAACAATGCTAGTATGATTCCTGCAGGTACCAAAAAACAATTAGGTGTCACGTTTTGTTTCATATAAAAAGAGAAGGTTCAGTTTATATTGAAAAATAGCTAATCATATCACATCTTTAATTTGTGCGGATATACTCCTTATGAGCCTTATAGCTTCAGTGCTAAACTACAGAAGCAAAAAATGGGCTCAGGTACATTTGTGGTACGTGGAATAATTATTATTTTTTGCCTATTTATTCCTACTCATTCCTAATTATTGGTTACAGATGTACAAATGACCGGTATAGGTGTTTCCTTTAGGCTTGTTCATGATTTTGAGAGTCGAGAGTAACATCCCTGGACAGTGACTCTGTTTCTGTTTTCTGTGTCAGGGACAGATTTCATGCGCTGCAAGTCTCAAACTTCACTCTTTAGCCTGTTTCACTCTCTGTTCTCTGTCGCCCCCTGCAGGAGTCCAGTGGGACAGACAGGCAACTATGACCTGCAGCTGAGGAGGCTGGATGAGGAAGAGGAGGATGAGGAAGAGCCACTACAAGCTGAGAGCTATGTCATCCCCAGAAGCGTGGATGGTAAAGGCAGCACACACATGAAGACATATATTTTTTGATAGTCCTTAAAAGATGATCTACTGGTGCACAAATAAATCAAATAAACATATTTTAGTGGATTGACTACATTAAGGGGATAATTGTGTACATTTGGTCAAAGTATGATTTTAAGCATCTGTGCACACATCCACTCACAAAGGCCTGATAAGTGCTGTGGTTCTTTCATGTGCAATATTTCTCATGCAACATGTGCAATATTTCTGGTTTCATTTAATGTTTGCTACTAGCCACCTGGAAATACTCCACTGTATACATATATACATATTTGCATACATATATACACTCAACAAAAATATAAACGCAACACCTTTGTTTCTGCTCCGATTTTTCATGAGATGGACTTAAAGATC
>JBBPCY010072998.1:0-10623 GCA_037974405.1 Brachyalestes nurse
TGTTATTGTTTCAATTGTTAATTAATAAACTATAATTTAATTAATTTATTAATTCCAAGCGTATTCCCAGTGCATTGGCTATGTGCCCATTCTGAAAGTTTGAGCCTGGCTGAAGCCACACATGACTACGCCCCTACTCCAGTGCCAGTGTGGTGTGTGTGTGTGTGTGTGTGTGTGTGTGTGAGAGAGAGAGACAGCAGCCCAGCCTGAGCGGAGTGGTCCTCAGTGCAGTGTGCGCCATGTCCTGCCGGAGCTCATGCTGTAGCTGGGTCGTGGCAGTCCTGGCACTGTGGTCCATGGTGTCCCTGGTGGTGGTGGTGGTCTGGGCCTCGTGGCCCCCTCACGCAGGGCTGGAGGGCTGCCAGAGTGAGCTGCAGGCACTGCCCGAGAAGATGGAGGGAGAGCGGGTGGTGAGGGAGAAGAAGTTTCAGGCTCTGAAGAGAGAGCTGGAGCAGAGCAGAGAAACTCAGAGGAGACTGCAGCTGGAGATACAGATTATCCAGCAGAGCCTCGCACTGACCAATGCCAGCCTGACGGATGCCCTGCTGGAGCAGGTGAGTGTGGGCACCCTCCCTCTCAGGGTGCAGACTTTGTTTCAGGGGTTGTGAAGGTCATGCTCCTTACCATGGAAATAGCTGTCAGCCGTGCTCATTACCATGGAAATGGATCTAACCCATGCTTGCAACCATGGAAATGAATCTAACCTATCCCTGTAACCATAGAAATAGATCTAGCCCATGCTCGTAACCATGGAAATGGGTGTAGCCCATGCCTATAACTATAGAAATAGATGTAGCCCATGCTCATAACCATGGTGAAATAGATGTAGACCATGCTTGTATCCATGGAAATGAATAGTAGCCCATGCTCGTCACTATAGGAACGATACTAACCCATGCTGGTAACCAAGAACATGCATTGTAGCCCATTCTTCTAACCATAGAAATGGATCTAACCTATGCTTTTAACCATTGAAATGGATATAGACCATGCTCTTGACCATGGAAAAGGGTGTAGCTCTTGCTTGTAACCACAGAAATAAATGTAGCTCATGCTCGTAACCATGGAAATGACTCTAAATCATGCTTGTAACCATGGAAATGGATGTAGACCATGCTTGTAACCATTGAAATGGATATAGACCATGCTCTTGACCATGGAAAAGGGTGTAGCTCATGCTTGTAACCACAGAAATAAATGTAGCTCATGTTCGTAACCATGGAAATGACTCTAAATCATGCTTGTAACCATGGAAATGGATGTAGACCATGCTCGTAACCATTAGTATGATGCTAACTGCATGCCTAAATGGTCACAAACTCACCTAAGAAATTCAGGATTCCTGCTTGGCTGTGTTGATGTGCCTCAGTCTAAATTTGTAGAGTATTGAGATCTAATTTAATTATTACCAGGATGTTTTCAGGAATGGTTCTGTTCCTCTGACCACAGGCCATGCTGAAGGAGAATCTGACCGGCCTAGAAAACGAAGTGACCGTATCTGAGAGCGAGCAGGCCAGGCTGTCCCAAGAACAGGCTCTGAACGAGGGTAAAGAACCAACAAGGGGGGAAAAATGCTGCATTTTTTATGTTGATAAAACTTATCTGGACTTGAGACGGTCTGGTGTGTTTTCAGTCAAAACAGTCTGAGATCAAAAGGAAAATAAGCAGAATGTGTGTGTCTGGTACATTACTGTATTAGGAATGTTTTTGTTGAGCTTTATTTTGAGTTCCGCTGTTGGAAAAGGTCCTCACAGTCTCTGAAAGTTCATGCCCTTTAGCTCCACCTCATTCTCTCTGAACCTTAGACCTCACTATGAGAAATCTGCAGAAAAGTGGACACACTGCATGGGTCTACTGACTTTCATGCTATGCAAGATTGAATAAATGATCAGAATGAAGTGCTTGGATCAGTGACTGTCGATGTTAACATCAGACCTCAGCAGGTCTCCACTGACCCCAGATATGACTGTGTTTGGAGTCCAGATTTAGCTATGAGGCTAAAGTTGCTAACAGCAACATCAATTGTCACTATATATGTGTGTATACCTATATATGTACATATACATGTATGTATATGGCATATAGACGTACATAGATTTGTGTGTGTGTCTGTCTGTCTGTCTGTCTGTCTGAAATTAAATAAACATGTAGAATACACACATTCCTACTGGCCCTCCACAAAAGCCTGTTTGTTTTATAGTGAGTTGGCTACAGGTCCTGATCTGTTATCTGATGGAGCTGTGAATATTCTCTTCACATCCATTCTTGGGCTTGTCCTGTTCAGTCTGTACATGCTTCCTCTGGGTCAAATTCTTAAAGAGAATGACGTGTCCTATCAAAACTATGCAGATGACACTCTCTCACCAAGTGACTTTTATCCCATAGATCCATTGTATTGGTGCCTCCAGTCCATAACTGGCTGCATTAAAACTTACTCCAGTTAAATAACGACAAAACAGAGATTATCTTGTTTGTGAAAAAAATGAGGGAATATCAATTCTCAATGAAACAGCTAAGTTAGAGATTTTGTGTCCAAATGAGTCTTAAAGAAATTTTAAGACTTAAATAAAGATACCTTTATTTTCTACAGGGTTGACTATTGCAACTCTCTCCTCACTGGGATTGCCAAAAAACCATTAGACAGCTCTGGTTTATTCAAAATGCTGCCGTCTAAGATCTAATCAAAACCAGTTCTCAGGTTCACACCTGGCTCCCAGCTCAGTACAGAACTGATTTCAAAACCTTACTCATCATCTACAAGTCACTCAATGCTTTGGGCCCTCAATACATCTCTGATAGGTTTGAAATATATATTCCTGGTAGGTTTCTTAGATCAGCAGGAGCTGATCAGCTGGTGGTGAAAAGAGCCAAAACTAAACCTGGTGAAATGGCGTTTAATTTCTATGCTGCTGCCCATCAATATCAGATCTGCCTCGACTTTAGCCACCCTTAAAAAGCTGTAAAAACTCCACATCTGCTTTCTTTTAAATATCCGCGCTTCTTTCACATTTTTAATATTCTTTTATTGATATTTTATGCACTCTTATTTTACTTCCTACTTTTTATGCTTCCTGATTTGTTAAATATTTTTATTCTATTCCTGTGAAGCACAATGAATGACCCTTGTGTATGATAATGGGCTATAGAAATAAACGTGTGTGTGTGTGTGTGTGTGTTGTGTCTAGCTCAAATCTACACTCTCCAGGTGAACTTGACCAGTGAGGGGCACCAGCTGGACTCCTGCCTGGCGCTGTGTGATGCTGCCCGGAGTCAGAGGGGGGCAGCAGAGAGCAAAAGGAAAGCCTGCCAATCACAGAGCGAATACCTGCTCAAACACCTGTGAGTGACTGAACACTGTACACCAGCAGTAATGATGTTCATTACACCATCATTTAATTCAATTACAATTAATAAAGCTATTCACTTTGCTTTAATAAAGTCAATCAGTATTAATAGAGTTAATCACGTTATCATAAATAAACGGATTAGAATCAGAAAGGTTTATTGATCCTGGAGAAAAAAAAAAAAGGTTCTCTCTCACATACACACACACACACTGCAGTTCAGGGTCACTGCAGGACACCTGTCTATGGCGGGGTTATCTCAGAGCACACCTGTAAATAATGTCCTGTGTGTTTGCAGACAGAGCTGTGAGCTTCAGGAGTGACCCCACAAGACCACGCGTCCAGGGGAACGTCATCATTTATTCACTGATCATCTGTGACCCACCCTGGATCTGAGAAGGCATTGAGATGTTACTGTTCGTGTCGGTGTGTTTTTCTGTTAGAACATCAGGCACACCTTATTCTTTGATACACTGAAATTAAACATTTTAAAACGAGTTTAAAACACCATTTATCATGAAAAGTGTATTTGTCTTATTGCGTATACCTCACTCTATGCTGTTATACTCGCACCTGCACCTGTTCTCCAACATTTGCTTTACACTGTGTTGAATAAAACAAGAGAGTCCTCAGCCTGGTATTTTCTACACCGATCTTCTAAACCTTTTCTACACCGATTTGAAGCTAATATTAGCAGTTAGTTGACTGCTCTCCACTCTTTCGTTCCCCTTTTCTCTCATTATGCAGCGATTTCTGGCGGCTTCTCAACCCAGCACGTCCCAAGCCATCATGCCCCTGTTGCCCAAGCACTTCACCTCCAGTCCCACTGGACCGTGCCTTCTCCCTCAATCTTTCTCTTTTCTAGATATTGCCTTGTTATGCCCACTGCAGATACTGGCAGGTATTGCCTGCACTGACAGCCATTCTAATGAAATGTGTGTTGCAAACGTCATGTCAGAAAAGAAAATTAAGGAGTTTAACGAAGCTCCACCGTCTCTATGCAACTGCTATTGTGATTGGAGTATCATCTGCTGCACCCGAGAGCTCTTTCTCCACTTTGTCACGTGTCCTAACCCCCTTCCGATGCAAAGTGTTACACGAGAGAAAGAAAAATTTGGTGATTCTGGCTCATGAGAAGCCCATTACAGCTGGACTATATATGGATTAATTTGTTAGGGGTTTTGCCCAAAGCAACCGAAGACTGATCCTACAATAAGGAACATATCTTAGATTTGACCAAAGAGTCACAGAACTCTGAAAATTAAAGGTGACTAACTTCAGAGGGAACATAAACTCAAAAATATGCCACTGAGCAAAACACGATTATATTATGGGTGTGAGGTCAGAATACTAAGGTTATGCATTAGGGGGTTTACAAATATTAAGTATTACTAAGGTTTACTTTAGCTTGTGTTAAAAACATAAAACTGACCACTTTATAGCAGATAAGTATAACACAAGACGTTGGCGACCCACCAACATCTCTTATTGCCTCCCTCCTCATTGGATGCAGTTTATATCCGGGCCTGGTCCCAATACTTCTGTCCATGTCTTATATAGGCAGTAACTTCTGAAATGAGATTGACTCATGAGTCGGCTCTTGTGAACCACGTCTCGGTTCAGAGTCAGGAGCTGCTGTGGCGGAAGAATGAGAGGAGAAAGTGCTGCTGTCCTGTTACGTCTCTGAGTGATGAGTAGGTATCACAAAATCATGTTTGTAAACCAGTATTGCTGATTTCTTTTTATTGAGCAGGACATAATGTCCAAAACGTGCATGTTTGTCTTATCGAGCTGCTGCAGCAGTGCTAACGACATTAGCCAGTAGGCTAGCTGCCCCGAGCCAGGCTAACGCTAGCGAAGGGTTTGTTTTGTTCTGGTGTCGCTTTTCGAGCAATTGCGATTTAAACGCCAATTTAAAGCTATGGAACTGGGTTTTAATCGACGAGGGGAGTCACGCCTGCAGCCGGTTGTTTCTGAAATCGTTTTTGAAACTTTTCTGGTCAGTTTCAGTGTGAGCTCAGCTTCAGGAGTTAGCTCACAGTTTTGCCATCGTCTGACAGTAATACCAAGTTTACTGTTTGTATAATGGTTATAATATTATATAATGTATTAATCTGAGCGGGAGCTGATATTTAGAGCCTATATACACCTTAGTCAGCATCTTTTAAACGCCTCACCCTGACGAGCCGCAGCACAAGGTTCACTTTTATTCACACTTGAGGGCTGGACTCACTGAAGTCCAGGATTGAAGTAGAACTCCGCCCACTTTTCCAGAATTGTGTGTACACTGAGTGGGTTTTTTTGTGTAACGGTTCATTGTAGACTGATGTCTTTACAGCGGAGGTAAATTGAACCAGACGTCTCAAGCACAAATTCCGACATATAACGTTACTATAAACCCCCACTGAAGCTCCACGCGTCTCTAGGTGTTTACATGAGGTAAAATAGTGTCAAATGTAACTGAACCAAATCAGGTTTCTTTGGGTACTGTTTTGTCTCATGCACCCAACCATCACAAATGGATTTAGTTTTAGGACCAAAAGCTTCTCAAAACTCCCTAACCATTTGATGGAATACATTTCTGCAAGGGAGCTTTTAGAGGTAGATGTCTGGTTCCATTAACCACCACCACTGGGTTTCACACCAAAGCAACTTGGAAAAGCTCATTTCACAAATTCACAAAATTAACTGTTGTAAGTTTATATTAGGGAGGTATAGGATTCTCTTATTGGTCCTAGTTGTGACTGCATTAAAAGTACCCCACAGTGGGGAGGCTGTTCTTTAGCCCATCTGGCTCTCATTGAGGAAAGAAGTGTTCCCATTAGAACACCAGAAGAGAGCAAAAAGCTCACTGTACTGGAACCAGTACATAAAGTATGTGTTAGGTTCTTCCCTGCGTTAGGTTTTACCCCACCGTCCTCTACCTGAGCAGTGTGGTGCAAATGTTTTGGCACGCCTGGGGCAAATGATGGGTTGGTTTTCTGTGTGTAAATAAGGACACACACACTACAGAAAGCACACTCAAATATGGTCTTTTTCTGCTTATGAATTTTTCTTTTGAGTTTAACACACTGAGACAGGCCCAGGCTATATTATATGTTTTGTATTTCCTCAACATAAACTACTGAAATTAATATACTGAGGAAAAACTAAACATAAAATATGGGCAATGCATAAGTTAGGGCACATTATGTTTTATTTTTCATTTTTTCCCCTTGGTTTATTAATCTCAAATAGTCCTTGAGCATTAAACTTGGCACAAAAATTCCATATTTAAGAGTATCTTCTGTTGAGGATGTGTACTTATTTGATTAAAGCACATAATTTGACCAGCGGTCTGCTAACTTTGGCATGAGACTGTGCATGCACACGTGGCTGTCATGCGTTGAGTTGGTTGGATAAGCTTTGGGTTGTACCGTGGTGCCTTTACGGCTTATGACTTGTCAGAGCTTGGTAGGCAGTGTGAGGTTAGTCTGCTGTGTAGTGACTACTCTATTCGGTCTGATAATCTTCAGTTCTTCTGTTACAGACGAGTGCTCGGAGGGCAGTCATGTTCCTGCTAAAAAGCTGAGACACTTTGAAAACATGCAAGAACATGAGTTCGTCGGAAGATAGTCGAATCCCACAACTCCGAAAGAACCCCCAGAGAACGTGTCGGACCATTACCGAAGTCCAAGCAGAATGGAAAAGGTCTGCCTCCAAACGAACAAGCTCCTCTAAGAGGAAAGCTACTCCTGACCCTCCTGATGCACCCAGTGCCAGCGGAGCTGCTCCAGATAAAAGAGGACCGGTAACGGAACATGTCCTTCCGCATCAGCTTTCACACTTGTCCACTTCGGCAGCAGCTCCAGTGCCTCAACAAATTACAGCATGCCTTCAGCGAAAGACCCAAAGACGCCAGAGGGGAAGAAAAAGAGCACACGCCCCGCCTTCTGAGAACGGCGACAACTCAAGTTTAGGTGCCAATGGAGGGCCTGCAGGCAGGTTGGACATTTCCCCCGCTGTTGTGAACGGTGCCAACTCAGCAGAGACTGAGGACAGTCCCCGAAAAGTAATCAGAGTAAGACGTGCTCGGTGCTCTAAAAGGGCTGTCAAGCTTCAGACCCCAACAGAAACCTCCACTGCCTCTCACAAACATACTACACTATCCCTCAGTCCTTCTTTACCCAGTGACTCTCAGGGCCCTGGCCCAAGTACACCCAAACCCAGGCGGCGCAGGCCACGGCCCCAGCTCAGCTCAACACCACAGAGCACCACATGCCTTTCCAGAATCCCTTCTGACACTGCAGAGACTACTTACCCGCAGCACAATACGGATAATAACCATCTGAGTGAACCACAGCTGAATCCAGTCAAGGTATGGTGTTAATTAGGGATGTTAATGGAGAACTGGTACTAAACTGTTCCCGGTTCCTGACTGGTTAGTACTGAAGTTTGGAGATTCTCCTGAACAAACGATGCTGCTGTTAGGGTTTGTGCAAAGTTAATGCTTTCAAACACAGCTTCATAGATTCAGATGGTCAGTGCTGGATTGGATCAGTTGGAGGGACAGAAGTGGTGGTCTGCACATCACCAACACACATTTGTTGAACATTTGTAGTGATTGCTTTAAAAGACTTTTTCCTGTGATGTCTGTTTTTTCTGCAATATTATGGAGATAGTCCTATTTTTCTGTCAATTATGGAGATTTGAACAGTAAGAGCATTGATAAGTAACTGTATTGACAGTATCAGTATTGTTACCAGTATTAGGAAAGTCTTAGGTTAAGGGCCGTTGTACACATTTTTATTCCAGCAAAGCAAGCACACTTTTCAGACTGAGACTTCAAACTGTTGAAGTGGAATCAGGAGCTTCTGCTTTGTTAGAATCAAGTCCACTAAAATGACAAGCACTACAGCCTGGTCAGTAAATCAGCAGGCCAATTAAATAGTCAGATATTAAGATTCCACAGATTAATATAATGTATTAACTTATTAAGTCTTGAATCACATTCCTTTGTCTTTGAGGTCTGGGTCAGCGCCCCTATGGTTTGTGAAAACAGACCCTGTTGTGTAAAAAGGCAGTTGCACTGTTCAAATGCAGTTTACTTCCTTTTTACAACTGTAAGCCATACTGTGTCCTAAACCATGTCCGCAGGTCTGCTCCATCATGAAGAGTTGGATGTGGATTCAGCGGGCCCAGAGAAGTTTGGGGGATGTGTTTATGGTAAAAGATTTGGGTGACTATTGTCTAGGGTTAGTCACATAGCTCCAGTTCTGAGCTACACTGGTGTGTTTTTCACCAATTTTTTCTTAGTCCCAGACTACACAGTTCAATCTCTTGAATAGAGATTGTCCATGTCTAGATCTAGATGTCCAGAACACCTGCCATTAGTGTTGTCTCCTACTGTAATGACCTCATTTGTCTCTGCTGTGACATTCTTTTGTGATATTTGTCCTTTAACCAGGGTCTGTCGTCTGTTCCTTCACAAAAACAGACCAGACCTCAAAAAACTCGTGCTCCACGTAGACCTGCAACTCGCCAGAAAAGGACAACAACAAAGAAGAAAGAGAGGGACGCGGGAGATGCACTGCCAACCAGTCGTCACAGGAAAAAATGTCAGTCAGAGGCAGAGCCACAGAATGAGCTAGTCCACCGGATCAGACCTCGATTTGAGTTCCACGATGCGGAGCTCCACGAATCTGAATTCGACGTGCCAGGTAAACTCACCTCTAGCAGGTCATGGGCTGGGTGATATAAAACCTTGTGGTGATATTTTTCTTCATATTATTCAATTGTTATATGCTCGAGACAATATATGTAAATATTTTCTGAAGCATCTTATACTAGCTAAATGCGTAATCAGAACAGTTAACAGTGGCAACATCCGTAGACTAGCATGTGCTACTGTGAGTGAATGACTAGAATTTCCCCCTGGGCCTGGGGGGGGGCGTGGGGGCTAGGTGGGACAGGGACAGGTGGGAGTAGGGGGTGGGTATGTTGGGTGGGGGTATGGTGGTTGGAGGGTCAGTGAGGGTGGTGGTAGGGTGGTTGGGGAGGCTGGATCATGGGTGCGTCTTGAGGCACCCGGGGCGAGGGGGTATCTTTGGATGATGGTCAGCTTGCGCCCTTGGGGGGAGGGAGGTGCTGTCAGGTGTGGCGTAGGACTCCCTGGACGTCCCGTAGGTGGGTTACTCCCGGGCTTGCGGGGCACAGATCCTGTGCTCTGTCTGTTCCTGTGTGGCTGCTGTCTCCTCTGGTTGCTGGGGATCGCCGGTCCCATGCTCACAGGGACCCTCCAGGTAGCCGGGGGAGGGGCTGCCCGCTGCAATGCCTGTCGAAAATTGTTGTAGTCTGTCGGCGATTTCTGTGAACCGGCAGACGCAAAACTGGCATTTAAGTATCGATACCAATGCTAATTGATATCTAAATCGATGCTAAATTTTAGAATCGATTAATATCTAGAATCGATTTTATTGACAGCCCTACTGTGTTGTCTGGCCTGCAGAGCAGGACGTCTCATCTGACCTGTCCATTGAGTTGAGCCTGCAGGAGAGACCAGAACTGAGCAACCACACGCTCTCCTTCCAGGAGGATGAGGAGGAGGACGAAGAGGAGCTGCCCAGTTTCCTACAACAGACCAGTCACAGTGAGTCTGGTGATCTGAAGACACCATTTGATGATTTTTTTTTTCTTTGAAATGTAGTTTAATGTAGTTTGTAAGACTCCAGTCCATGCATGGAAGCTAAGCTCCAAAAGCAGCCTGTTTTTGAAAGAATTGTTTTTGTGACATCACAAAAAACATATACACATCCCCACTCCACTCACGTTGAAGGAGTGTTCCAATCTAAACTGCTTGTTAACAGAGAAGCCGCTCAGGACAGAGTTCGCTTGCGTAATTGCACAGTAACAGGTAGGGCTGTAACAATATACGATACAAAACCGAAATCGCAATACCAAGGTCCACGAACCTGTGTCGCGGTGTGAGAAGGCTGAATCGCGACACACCCCCTCAAACTCCCAGAGTTATCCTTCCCGTCTTTCGCCGCAAGGGGGCCGGCCCGTGGGTGGTCCTTTTTTGCACTGTGATTGGTGTATTTTCACGTCAATTTCAGGAAATAACCAATAGTAGAAGTTATGATTCAAACGATTCCTTCCCCCTTGGCCTTATAAATGAACCGAGACGGCTCTCGGGTCAGTCGAGCGCTCGCAGCGCCTCATGTGCGTTTGAGTGTCTGGGTCGATTTTTTTTTTTTTTTTTTTTTTTTTTTTTTTTTTTTTTTTTTTTTTTTTTTTTTTT
>JBBPCY010072999.1:0-10622 GCA_037974405.1 Brachyalestes nurse
AAAATGAAGGCAAAGCTGTTCAGTTCAATACTTGCAGCTATAAAAGATAAAACCTGAGAAACTGAACATTTTTGCAGCAGTCTCTTATTTTATTTTTTTCCCCGAGCTGTATGTATCACTATATTGTGTCTTGTGAATATTTACATTAAATATAATACAGGAAGATGCAAATTAACACTGTGCAAATGACTTTATAAGTAGAAACAGATTCAAATATAATTATGATGTAACACCTATTGAAGAAATAATAGAGTGAGAATTCAACTTTATGAACTGAAAAGTGGATTATTTGCATACAAGTGTAAACAACAGCATATCAAACTGGAACACATTTTAGTGTGTGTATTATTAAATAAGACAAATATATTTCTGAAGATTGACCCTGAAGTCTGGTTTTGTACAGTAAAAGTTTTTTTTTTCCATTAACTATATTCTCAATTATAGAACTGTAAGTCACAGAATTCACTCCTACATTACTGTAATTACTGCCTTAATTGCTTTAATAAAGCACTGTTTTGCAGCAGGTAAATCATTGGTCAGGTTAAAGGACAGCCTCCATATGGGCAGTTAGCTTTAGCACAGTGTACACCCCATGGATTCAATAGAAGCAGTCTCTATAAACCCATATACATTCAAAATGCTCATTTTTACAAAAAGAACTTGAACTGATTCATCCCACAATACACACTGCACATAATGCTATGTAACACTCTGCGGCTGGATTGGACATATGTGAGATGATTGTGGAGGCATTTATGGAGTGTTTGAGGGAACATACGAGGTGTTTGGGCGTCTCTGAGGGTGAAAGATTTTAAGATATTTTTGCTTGTTGTGGAGGAAAACATTTGGATGGGATATTTGGGGACATTTGAGAGGGATTTGAAAGGTTTTTAAGGGGTTATTCGAGGTATTTGGTAGGAAATGAGAGAAAATGTGAAATATTCGGAGGAGGGCAGAAAAATAACCTTGAAAGTAGGGTTTTTTATGTTTGTGGGCATCTAAGAAGAGTTTGAGTGAACTTTTGATGGAACATTTGACGGTATTTCAGGGGTATGTGAGTGTTTTTGTGAATAAATTGAGATTTAAAAAAGTAAAACCGAATAAAATGACTGATGCAGTGAAGGCAATATAAATGTCTTAATCTCATTTTTCTATTGAAACTTTTAATTATTTCATATGCTCTCTAGTTCTCTTTATCTCTCTCTATAACTCCTCCCTCTTTCTTCTTTTCTACCCTTTCTCTCACTTGTCATCTTCCATGTTCTCCGCATCTTTTTTTTTTTTTTCTCCTTTCCTCATGGAAACCTCAAACTGGATCCATTTCCTTCATTTGTACGGAAAACGCCTCAGACCTTTTTGGACAGATTGCCAAAATAGCAGCACTTAAGCCCTGGCCTGACATCTCTGCACATTCTGACTGCATGATAATGAGCGGAAAACTGAAGGAGAGGCAGAGACAAAGAAAGAGTAGGAGAGGGAACACTGGAGGCAACGACAGCTCTGAATAGTTGG
This sequence comes from Brachyalestes nurse, assembly GCA_037974405.1. Taxonomy (NCBI): domain Eukaryota; kingdom Metazoa; phylum Chordata; class Actinopteri; order Characiformes; family Alestidae; genus Brachyalestes; species Brachyalestes nurse. Next base: position 1,513 of record JBBPCY010072999.1, read on the forward strand.
TATGCAAGAGAGAGATTTCGATAGTTATAATTCAGATACAGCCTCTGCATTATAAATAAGCAGGTTCCTCCAGTTGCAGGAGAAGGACAGTGTTCTGATCAGACTATAAATACATGTTGCTTTAGAGTTAATTTGCTTTTTAGCCCAAAGCAGTTTTTAACTGTTGTCCTCATGTCTACACACCCCATTGGTCCATTTCATTTTATATAGACTTTGAGTCAATTGCCAGTGATAGCCAGAAGTGTGCAGAGGACCTTAAACCAGTAGTTAAGGAATTTTGTTTCTTTGGTGAAATGATTCAGGCCTCGGTAGAAGTACCGTGCAAAGTAGCTATTCAAGTGTTGAATATGTTATAGAACTGCAAGGAACCTTTTATACATTGAGCAGCTATCGGCATTGTTGCTGTTGTAGACATTATTCCTCTCAGTTTTGTTTCTTTTGGTCCAAATAAAATAATAAAGTGTCAGAATTAGACGTGGAAATCAGTATGAATGCTGAAACTCCCAAACAAAAATGAAGTTGACCATGACGTGACTAAACAGTAACGGAGTAAAAGGCAGTTTGCTAACTACTTAAATAGAAATGAAACAGATATGATTTAAAAGTCATTTTATTAGAAACCCCTCCCAGAGCAATGTTCCCCAAACCTGGGTCTGGAACTTCACCTCCTCTTGCACATTTCAGTGTTTCTCCCACTCCTAATGCACCTGATCCAACTAATCCGGTAATCAATAAGCCTTTACTGGGTTGAAGTGAGAGTGTTGAGGCAGGAACACATAAACATGTGCAGGGCAGGGGGGGTTCAAGACCATGGTTGGGAACCTGTTAGACTGTTGATGATATTGGAGATATGGCATTTATTTTATTTACTATTTGAAATGTTTGTTTTCAGGTTCAGTTGAGTTTCATGACCAGAGGTCTCACTGGGTGGGTAGAACTTCTCCATCATTCAGAAGGATGCTAGCCATTGCAGGAGTCTTGGCGGTTAGTGTTCTCCTCCAAGTGTGTTGAGACCAGTAACAGTCTTTTTGTGGCAGTTTAAAAGATGAATGAGAAATGATAGCCCTCACCCATCAAGAAAATTAAGACAATATCATCCCACAATCTCAATATGAAACAATTTTTTTAATAGTAATTTAGACAAGCTATCCCGCAGTACATTCCCCGCCACACTACACACACACACACACACACTGCATCATCAGTACCCTCATCATCATGTGATGCGTCCCAAAAAGTGTTGTTATAATCTATTGCTCACATTAGATTGATCTGAAAAGCACGATAGCTTGGATGCAGCCATGCAGTTTGATTTCTGCAGCAATTTTAAAGCTATTTTGTCTTGAGGGTGCAGGGACAGTCTTTTTAATTCATGTCATTGGCACTTACACATATCTAAGTCTCCGTGTGGCCCCACCGTCCCAGCGTGCGAAGGTAATAACACACCTAAAATAAGTCTCTGCTTACTTATTATACTCCACTACTTAACCATTATCCCGTCCATGTCCCCGTAGTCCATTTGACCTAGTGCTGGACCAGTTGTTTAACCTCTGCCTTGCCTAAAGGGGCTGAAAAATCATCTGAGATTTCATCCCCCACCACCACCTCCAACACACACACACACACACACACACACACACACACACCACTGGCTCCTTAAGTGCTTCCTTTATAGAGCGTTTCAGCGAAGGTCACATTAACATACGGCGCTTTCATTTACACAGTAATGGAGAAAAGGAGGGAGATGGAGAGGGAGGGAGGGAGAGAAGAGAGAGGTAAGTGCAAAAGATAATGACATAAAAAATGAAATTTGTTTGAATGTGAAAGACAAGATCATTTGAAAAGCAGCAAATCTCACTATTAGCTTTTCAGAACGGTTATGAAATCTGAACAGAGTGAAAGGGATCTGATGGCATTCTCGTGTTTGTCAGGAGCTCTTAGAAATCAGGTCTGACTGATGTTCTGTATGCAGATCAGTGTCAATATAGTCACTGTTACTGTTTTCTGACAACAAGTCATGCCCCCAGGATCGTTTCTGAACGTCTGTGGGCCCAAAGCCATATCCTATCCCCCAACCCATCCAATCATATTGTTTTACATGCAAGACTGAAAAAGAATCAGTGCTTTTTTTAATTAGGAATAAAGCTAGTCCTTGTTTAAATCCATAAAAGCTACACACCCACTCGACCATCTGGTGGCTTAGGGGGCCCACTGCTTATACCACTCATTGGCAAGTAACAGCTTTGGCTCCATTCACAAATGTATGTTTTTTAGAACTAGCTTTGGATGGTTGGTTGGTGGAAGAAACTCTTAATGAACAACTACAGCATCAAATTCTGCATTTACAGTCTGTATTATTTAACTTACAAATAATATTTATTTTGTTTGAGTCAACTCGCATTAGGAGCGTATTTCTTGCCATGCTATGTCATCCAGCCTTACAGAAACAACAAAATCATCTCCTGCCTTTATAGAGCTTCATAGAGATTTTATAGAGATTTAAAAACACCTCGAGCATATTGTCACACTTGGTGTTTTCCCATAATTTCAATATATACAGCAGGCTAGAATATCTACCTAATTTGTTATTAAGCCTAACTACTGCCAGAAAACAAAAGCTACATTTTGTTTACAGAACCACTGCTGCTTACTTACCATTTTATGGGGTTGTTTACACCACTGTCTCTGAAAGAGCCCTTTATTTAGGTTTTCTGACTTCATTTGAATTATAGTTTGTCTTTTTTCAGACCTGATTTCAGTTAATGACTAACAAGTCTCATGGCTTTAGAATTAACGAGTTTTAATTTTTGCAGTCTAGCTGACACCCCTTTAAAAGAACCAAGAGCAATATATTTTGATGCCTTCATTCATCATAAATTCAACCTAGACTTTTTTTTTTCAGAGAGCGTTCCTCCTGCTCAGTAAATAAAAGAGTGACAACCATGCATTCCTGAAATTTCAAGAAGTTTTCTTGTGGACGAGAGGCCAGAAGAGGTTTTCTGAAATCCAGATACATGTGGATGAGGCTGTCCTGTTGGCCTTACAAGCCGTGCGTTCCGGTTTCTCATTGGGTTGAATGGGATTTTTGCCAACGTTCTGTGCAGCTTGTTCAAACCTGCCAGCGATAGCGGAGAAAGAGAGGTCAGTTTGATCTTGTTTGGACTAAAAAAGAAAACTAAATGTCAGTGTGATGGGTCAAATTCAGTAATTTTATTACTCCCCTCAAACACCGCTGCGAAATGTTCACCGCTGACTTTGAAAATCACTTCAGGCCCTCCCACTCCTTCCCCCATAATTCTCCTCACAAAGAGCCACATAAAGCACTCCGAGCTGGCGGCGGTGTCAGCACTGAGTCGGAGTGTGAGAGAGCGACGGGAGAGTGCCATTAGTTCCATTAAAACACAGTCCCACGTCATTCTCCTTTATTAGCTAGCATGCTAAAGCTTTAAACCTGCTGCGTGTGTCCGTCACACCAGGATCCCTGCTTTACATAATGCTATAGGATTAGTCTAAGTGAGGATACTTCCTACTGAGACCATTCTGCCTGTGTGTGTGTGTGTGTGTGTGTGTGTGTGTGTGTGTGTGTTTTAAGTACATAAAGTACATCTGAGGCAAATAAGCACTTCAACTTACTTTCTTATACAGACCCTGATATTAACCCTCAGGGATCAGAGCACATCATTTATCAGAATTACGCTATTAATTAGGTTGCTCATGTAATTCCACTGTGTAGTGCAGTTGAGATAAGAGCTGCAACACAAACACAACCAGTCAGAAACTCAGTCTCTGATTGGTCGACAGCCTCAACCCAAGGCGTCATGGGATCCCCGGTGGGGGCCCAACAACAATAACTGTTTACAGCATGGAGAAATGGATCAATATTCACAGAAGACAGTCAGTGCTGGATTTATCATTATGGATTTATTTTTACAAAGTCGGGGCAAAGATGAGGCAGTTCAAGGCTGGATTACAAAACTACAGAAAGAGATACAGTCCCAGCAGAGGCCTCACTGGACAAAACAAGTCACTAGCATTCCTGAGATATTTAGTCTGTCTCATAACATCATCTACCTGGGAGAGTTACATTCAGTAATGCTTTATTTGGATTAGATGCTTTGTAGATTTTCAACTTTTCTTTAACTAATGTTCAACTAAATATCTGTTAAATGCAACTGAACTTTAAGTAGAATGTAAAATATTAACCTTAACCTGAACCAAAATCTTATATCTAACCCTAAACCTAAACATAATATTGTTGATAATCAATTGAGTTTCAGCAAAAAGTATTTTCAACTTGTCCTTAACTAAAGTTCAACTAAGTTTTCTGTTAAATACAACTGAACTTTAAGTAGAATGTAAAATATTATTAAATATAACCTCAACCTGAACCAAAATCTTAAATCTAACCCTAAACCTAAACATATTGATAAGTTTCAACAAAAAGTATCTGTAGATCATCTATAGAGGACAATCAAAATAAAGTGTTTCTTAACCCTGTTCTTGAGAAAATATCAAAATGAATATTTTTCTTATTTCTTGTATTTAAACGTAATGAGTTCAGATTTTCAGTCACAGAAACATTATTTGGTTTAGACTCAAGGTGTTTTATTGTCCCAGAGTGTGTGGTTTGTTTGGGAGGAGTCATAATATTTTAGTGCTCAAAGATTTTAAATGTTTTGTGACATTTTAGAATTAATAGATTATTACTCATTCATTAATAGTATAGCAGTAACTTGATAAGTCTGACATCTTGGTTTATTGTACATTCTTATAAATGACCACAAAGCTGTAGCTCCTGCAGTTCAGCATTTTTGATTTGGTCTTTAGAGTTGCTAAGAGTTTTTGAAGATTGAACTTTTGGTTTAGTTTTTTGAGCTCAGATCATATTTTATATGTTCGCGTACGCCAGAGTGTGGCCAGCAGGGGGCATCTTGCAAAGGGTTAATTTCTTTGGCAAAAGAATGCATGTTAGGAACAGTGTACACCTTACAGACAATTCATTTAAGAACGTTTTGTTGTTTATTGTTATAAACAACAATAAAATCTCCTATTCCCTTTTCTATTTAAACACACAGAGGCTTGCTGAGTTCTATGATTTTTTTGCTGCACTTTATGTCTATATTCTTTATTCACTTCACTGATATGTGCCTCTCAGAAACCTGGTGGAACAATCATAAAGCTACAATGTTCAATTTACCTGGATATGATCATATTTCCTTCTACAGAACTGACAGATCTGGTGGTGGAGAGTCTCTCTTTGTTAAACACATATTGAGCGCCATGATCTAGTTTCACTGCTCGCTGGAGAGGAGGAGGCAGTGATCACTGAATAAAACTGGATATATGATGGGAGACTTTATTGATCCAGTTTTATTGATCAGTTAAGAGCCTCATCTTTTCTCCCCTAATATACCAGGCTACTGGAATAACATCAAATACTAAAATGCCAGTTGATGATGATTATATCACTAACATAACTGCAGGGCTCAGTTGTGTGGTGTATTACAAGCTGACATTACCGATCATCTTTCAGTCATTACCATAATAAAAGCAGTCACACAACTAGTATCAGTACTACTGCAAGAAACATCAACCATAGAAGCACTTTACTAAAGATGGTCCAGTGATTGGACTGATGTTTTAAAAGACATTTTTCTCAAGCAGTTAATTATTTCTGTTTAGAAAATAGTGTCCTCTAGATCAGTGGTTCCCACCCTGGGGTCTGGGCCCCCCTTAGGGGTGCACTAGAGATCACAGGGGGTGCGCACAATTTTGTCTGCACTGAGGTTACCAAAATTATATTTGTATATTTGTTATTACTGTAGTTAACAGACCTCCCCTGTTTAAGTTAACTGTCTGAAGGAGATCTTTGACAGAGCTGTATGTATAGGCCCAGGTGCTGAAACATCTCTGAAAGTCTTTATTCCTTATGTAAGGTGTGTGTGTCTGTGTGTGTCTGTGTATAAGAGTATGAGAACAAAAACCTACAACCGCTGTTTATCTTTTGCAAATAAAAGTTTGTAATTAATCACTTTATTCTTTTTGTGCATCTATGCGGGGAGGAGTTGGGGGGCCTGGCTTGTCTTGGACACAGGCAAGGGGGGCTTAAAGGAAAAAAGGTCGGGAACCACTGCTCTAGATCTCGAATGCTCACAAGAAAGAAACACAAAAGAAACTATCATGTCTTAACTGGTTTAATTATATTTGTTGGAGCTCAGATAACAGTTTATTGTACAGAATCAGGCAGGATATTGAGACAAAAGAAGACCAGGCTACAGTGCATGTCAAAGAAGATGCAGCAGTGGAGGCCTAGTGGTAGGATACTTGCCCCTAGATCAAGAGGACATGGGTTCGAATCCTACCTTCAGCATACCAACCCCTCAACCCCAAATTGCTCCAGGTGGACTGCCCCCTGTAGTTAGAGAATGGAAGTTGCTTTGGATAAAAGTGTCTGATAAACAATGTAATAAATCCAATAATGTTTGTCCCGAAGTGAAAATTTCCAGTACAAATCCACTTGTGGACGGCTTGTTAATGATACAGGATGCAGAACAGTCTGGCATACCTTTTCAAAACAGAAACACTGCTGAAATATGAGACAAACATCCAAAGAGAGAAACAAAACCAGCTGGTTGGTATGATGGAGAATGGGTGGCAAGCTGGGCTTAAGCATGGGAGAGTGATGAGGTGTAGGTACAATTTTTAAAGGAAAAAACCTATAGAACACTTAAAATGGAGGAACTGGTGCTTGCAGGAACCAAGCTCTGTCTGCTTTCACCGCTGACATCCTTCAAGTTTTACCTAAGAAGCACCACGCCCCACCTCCACCACCCCCTCTGCCCTCTGCCAGTAACAGAATGCAACACATCCCCACTGAACACCAGCAGCGACGACTGATACCTGCCAGTTCCCTGCTATAATAACAGTGTAGCCACTCATAACTGCTCTCGAGACAAGCTGGGACCAATTCCACTTCTGATTCCAGGAAAGCAAAGAGCAGGGTTGTAGCTGCTTTAAGACACATTCTGATCCAAGCAGATACAATTTTGTGAGTTTAATTCCTTTGAATATCTCTATTCTGTGATTAAAAGCTCTCCAAGAGTTTGACTAGTTGTTGTCTACTGTGCCACTAAAACACAGTCCGAACTGTATTGGTTGAATTCTCTGAAGTGGGAGCAGTCATTTCTGCAGACATGAACTCTTTCATCATAACTGAGTATTTTAATATGCACTTAGGTTACGGATCTCTATCTACACCCATGCCTTGGACTAAAGTAATGGGACACCGCGACGAGGTGAACGGTTTTCGGGGTTTATTATGACAAACGAGGGGTCGTTGGAAAGAGTGCGAGATATAAATAAATAATTTCATGAAATGAACATTGTTTACGAGTTATGACTCACGAGTCACAACACCCAAGTCCGAGTCAAGTCTCAAGTCACTGAGGGCAAGTCTGAAGTCGAGTCACAAGTCATCGTTTGTACGACTAAACTGTGACTCGAGTCCCCATCTCTGGGTCTCAGTGGTTGTACTGTGAATGTTAAGGATCTAGCTCAGTCTGACATTTTTTGTGTTTTCCTAGACAGTTGTTTCAAACAGCCAAACTAGATTTTAAACATTCAATTAATGAAAATACCTGAGCTCTATTTGTGGAAGCCGTGTGTTACCCAGTATAACAGAAGAGCATACTGACGGATTATGTAGTTTTCAGGGTTATTGCTTTGAAGGCTAAAATGATTTGTAATAAACAGAAAGCACCATGTAGAAACACCTTGATGGTAGTAAATAAAAAGAGTGGAGAAAGCTAAGCTTCGGATTGACTGACATATTCAGAAAGAGTTTCTACATTTACAACTGTTTACAAACAAGCATCATTAATAGGAACATCAACACTTGAGCTCTTTTCACTAAGGAGAAATTACCTCTTATCAGTTAAAAGGTCTAAAAAGATTGCATATTTTTTTTTACATTAGCTCCATCCATTCAAGCAGAAACATTACAAAGGTGGCCCTCATGCTTGAATTTACTATTAATTACATAATAGTATCGCATCCAAATTTCTACTAATTGTGAACAGCTCTCTCTTCTCAGAGATGTTCCCTGCATCATTAAAGGCTTTTTTAAAACCCCTTAAGAAACCTGGATGTCTCTAAACTTAATCATTACCGGCCTATTAAAGATCTCCCATTCATAGATAGGGTCATTGAAGGGTAGTCTTTAATCAAATCTGTAATTGCTTGACTTTAAATGGCAACTTTGAACATTTTTATTAATTCTTTCATCAATGATAGTGCTCTGAAAAAATGTATAACATTTTGTGTGAACACAGACTCAAATATCACTGTAGAATAAACACTGAAATTTAGATTAGAAAATTGTGTCAGGCTCTTATGAACAGTCCTCAGGTGGTTTAGGATGTAATTAGAAGGGGTTAATTTGTATCTGTCGACACTTATAAGTCAGAAAAAAGACTTGGGTAAACTTATTCATCACTTTATATCCTGCAGAGTTAACTTCTGAAATGCTTTTCTCTTTAACTTCTCCCAAAAAGACCACGGGATAGCTCCGGTTTACTCAAAATGCTGCTGCTAGAGTTCAATTGAAAACCAAGAAAATAGAGCACATTACTGCAATCATCCAGAATTGCATTTATATCATTTAGAAGTCACTCAATGCTTTGGACTCCATGTAATGTTTGATGAATATCACCCTGGGAGGTCTCAGATCAGCAGGAGCTGGTCAGCTAGTGCTACCAAGAGTTGAAACTATGGTGGCTAAAGTGGCCTTTAGTCATTATGCTGCCCATTGCTGGAACCAGCCCCCTGTGGAGATCAGATCTGCCAGTTTTGCAATGAAGCTTAGCATAGCCTTGTGTTCTGCTGCCTTCACTTTCATACCAGTATGACACAAATATCGAGCCCCTTTATTTGTATAGACATTTTTATTTACTTTTTAACTTATTTTAATTGGCTTTAAATGTTACCTTTTATTTTATGTTGATTTTATTGCTTAAATTTACCACTTTTCTTTTTATCCTCCTCCCAACACACTCAGAGTCTCTCCTCAGCATCCTCCTCCCAACACACTCAGAGTCTCTCCTCAGCATCCT
>JBBPCY010073000.1:0-10622 GCA_037974405.1 Brachyalestes nurse
ATGTATGTATGTCATAGTGCAAAAAAACTGTACCCATTTACCACTAGACCCAACTGTTACTGCAAAATTTTAAACCATTAGTTGCTAATTAGTAGCTAGATGCTTAAGATGAGTAGAATTGCTGACTGTACATACAGAATGGCTTCCACTCTCTGTTTGCTGTGCATGGGGAAGAGAAAACGAAAGAATGATTGAGAAGGCGTAATAGAGAATTCATACAAGTATCTGGGAGTGCACCTGGACAGACTGGAATTCACTATGAATACAGAGGTCCTGTACAAGGTCTTGAATTGCCTCTATTTCCTGAGGAGAATCAGGTCCTTTGGCTTCTGCGGGTCTGTGCTACAGGAGTTCCACCAGTCTGTGGTAGGAGGGGTAGTCCTTTATGCTGTGGTGTTCAGAGACAACAATGTATTCACAAACAATATCTTACAAAACGATTAAAAACTCTTTAAGAAAGCTGCTTCTGTTTTCCACCTGAACTCTTATGAACAACGATCCAAAACAGAACACTGAATAAAATTCAGGCCATACTGGACAATTTCTCTCCCTCACTGCATCACAAACACAGCTGCATTGTTCACATGAGGGTTATTCCGTTGTAACAATATGTGCATTGAGTATTAGGGCTGTAATGATATACGATACAAAACCGAAATCCACGAATGTTGATGTCACCACTGTGCTGACAATGGTCCACCACCATAAATAACTATGATGATCTTATGGTGGTCTCCTTCTATTGATGGACAAAGTAAGGGCTAATAATAGATGGACTACATTTTCATTTTAGCAGGTGTTCATGAAATGACACCTGACTATAGGTACAAACTAAACAGGTAAGTTTGGTGTACTGGGGCTGATTATGAATTAGTGAAATGCTAAGCCAAATCCCACTGGTAGTGTTTAAAAGGTAGTGTGATCCCCTGTTTAATACTTCAACCTGGGACAATTCTTTTTCATTACAATGGGATATTGTAGTTGCTGAAGAAAGTTATTATGAATGTGGACCAGGTGATCCGATCAGATTATGTTTGCTACATCTGATTTCGGATCATTACTTCATTTAAATGTCATAACCTTTGATAGGGCTAATTATGCCTATCACTGAAATATTGCCACAGCGTTGAGCTTGTAACCTCAAGGTTAAGGGCATTTTGAAGTCACATAGTGTGAACCTGTACAGAAATCAAAACTTGAATACACATACACACACACACACACACACACACACACACACACACACACATACATATATGTACATACAAGGAACAGAAACAAATAGAGTTCTTCAGTTTCATAGCCAGGACAGCATAGACTGTTTGTATGTAATAAACTAATTCACTAATTGTCTTGGTATCACTAGAACACATTTCCTGGAATGATTTATTGCTAGAATGGATGCTAGGTAGTAGATCTGGGTTTTATCTAAATGTTCAAATTACCTGAGTTCAAATGGCATATGGCGAGTTAATACAAGTTACATTTGACTCATATTGAAAAAGTTAAAATCGTATAAAATTATTTGACCCTTCAAACCTCTGAGTGTTATTAATGTTTCATTTAACTACCATGAGCTTATCTAAGCAACTGATAGAGGATGTAAAACCAATGGTAAACTTATGCAAAGGCTGTGTTGTATGTTTTTTCAGGAAATATCAGAAAATAATAATATTATATATATATATATATATATATATATTTTTTTTTTTTTTAACAAAAGAAATGATACATATACACTATACCCTAAGCTGAGTTTGGATGTCCTATATCCTAAGGAATTGTTATAATATATCCTGGTGTCGTTCTACAGCTATAGTGTGTTTTAGGGTAGGACGTACTGTATGAGGACATGTGCCTGGAGAAAGGGGTGAGAAAGTAAGGGAGAAGTGATGAGTCAGGCATGGAGGAGCATGGCTGAATGAAAGGTTGCCCATGCGTGACAGTCATTATGTGCATCCTCCCAGTCACTCAAATGCTAGAGTGACAGCACACAATTACCTTCACAGATTGCGCCCTGAAAAAAGGAAACCTCACCCTACCCTTTCTTACTAAGACAACAGCGAAGAAGAAAGACCTATGGAGCATGCTTCATCAGTCTCATTACCATTCTCTAGCTGCTTGTCACATGTTGGTTAAATATTTATGACTGTTGAAGGTCCTCAGACACAAATTTGCATTCTAAAAGGAATACTGTAGTGTTTTTAGACCTTATCTCCATGTGCCAGATCTACAGCATTTCATCGATTACAACAAATAATAATTTTAACACCTCTCCCTGTAAGATCAGAAAACTTGCTGACTGCAAAGGCACTTATAATAGGAGCCAATGGGCTGTATCTGCCCACTGACTCCTGTTGTGCTTAATTGTTGTCAGTGTAGATGAGCAGTCATTTGGGTTGGCGATGACATTTCAGAGATGGAGTCCCATGAAACATTTGTTCATTTGTATTTACATGGAAATGGAGGGAACCTACAGTGGGGGAAATAATTATTTGATCCCCTGCTGAATTTGTGAGTTTGCTGACTGTCACATCCCCACCTCTAGTGGCTGCTGTTGCCTAAGAGATAGAAAAGGCCTTTATGTTGACTGGGAGACAGGGAGATTAGTGAGAGCTTGGCTGGCCAGGGATGAAGCACTGATGTGGAGGTGTTTCTGTTTGAGTTCACAGTTAAATGCCTGCTTGTGTTTCTCTATGTTGTCGGTTCTCCCTCACATTATCCCTGGTGTTGGGTTTGTTCAGGGTACCCTCTTGGTTTTGTGGCCATCGAGGCTATTTGCTTTCTGTAATTATAAATAAAGACAGAGAACGAAAGATGAACGTCTGCATTTGTGCCTCCTGCCCGAACGGGCTCTCTCCGGACGTGACACTGACTTAACAAAAAAATGAACAGTCTCTAATTCATGAGGTAGTTTCATTTTTATGGAAAGAGACAGAATTTCAACCAAAAATCAAGAAAAAATGACTGTCAGTTTCCCTCAGTCTGGAGCTTTCATTCTTCCATTTACAAATTATCGCACCAACTGTTGTCACCTTCTCACCAAGCTTCTTGCTGATGGTCCTGTATTCCTGCTTTGTTAATGTCTACAATCTTGTCCCTGACATCATTTCACAGTTCTTGGGTCTTGCCCATGGTGGTGGAGAGGTTGGAATGGAAGAAACTGATTCTGTGGCCAGGTGTGCTTTATGTACATAACGAGTTAAGATCAGGAGTATCTGTAATTGATAGATTGATTGTAACCTGTGTGCAACTTGGGCACACAGCCAGTCGGTGGCAGGATCAAATACTTATTTCACTCAATGACATGCAGATCAATTTATAACTTTTATGTAATATGTTTTTTCTTGAGTTTTGGTAGATATTTTTTCTTGAGTTTGGTCTGTCTCTCTCCATAAAAATGAAACTACCTCATGAATTAGAGACAAACTTACACACAAAAAAAAAGAGACAAACTTACAAATTCATCAAATAATTATGTGTTTTGTCCTGGTTAAAAAAATTAAGATGTCCTTTTATTTCAAATGAATGAGTGTAGCAATAAGTTTAAGCAAAGCGGTAACACTGAATGGCTAGGTGACCTTGACCTCTATGTGAACTAAGGTATTGGATAAAAACATACAGAAGTTGAGTATTATAAATCTATTTTTCTTTACACCACGTAATGCTAGTGAATAATAATGTTAATAATCTAATAATCTTGGCTAAGATCCCATTATTTCAAAATATAGTCCAACTCAATTGAAATGGCAGCCTGACTACTCAAAATGCCCTCCAGTGACCAATTAAAGGCTTTTAGCAATGTGCACGCAAGGCTAGAAAGGTAAATTTATTATAATTAAAAGAAGTAGAATTATAATTAAAGCTTAATTATACATTCATTTAAGGAATTATAAATCCATTTGATTCTGCAGTTACACGTTTGAGTTCCACATTTATTCTTACTAAATTTATATCAAATTTAAGATATAAAATATCTCATCTTTTGCCTTGAAACACAGATAAGATATTGACAAAGTTTTGATTTTGCAGTGTCAACAGAATTGTTTTAACCAGCGGTGAGTCCGAAATAATTAATATTAAATTACACAATGCTTTTGTAATTTGCTTGTCACAGACTGCATGAATGAAGTTGATAGTGAACGCCCAGTTGTAGCGTAGTGGATGAGCCCAGACGCGGAAACAAACGAGAGGGCAGGTGAACTATGCACTTTGATCTGAGAACCCTCCAATCAGGAGTAGAGATTCCCACCAAGGAAGATGCTCGCGATGAGCGGAGTAATCACGGTACCGTGGCAGAGCTGGGAGAAGCAGGGGATGCGACTCTAATGTCTGAGTGCCCGGAGACTCACCTGATTTCCTGTTTTATACCCTTAACGTGAGTTACGTCCTAGACCTTGTGACCTCACGTGACCCGGTGCGTGTGACATTGCTGATAGCTATTACTTCACACTGCTAATGTGATCTTGTCACTGAAGCTTCTTTGAGTTTGAGAAAGTGAGGAGAATAAGCACATCCAGTGCTATTTGCATCCATTAGATGTTATAATCTGTAATAACATCACTATTTTGAAACAGGTGTACTGTATCTGTGTCATGTCTCGGCCATGTCTCGGTCTTGTTTCGTTTTTGTTATAGAGACTTTTATGAAATGGGTGTATCTAGTCATGTTTATCAGGTATTGGAGTTTTGTGTTTAGTGATTGTCTTTGTGGATTGGTTTGTGTTTGAGTCTTGTATGTATTTAAGTTCTAAGAGTTCTTGTTTTAGTTGCTGGTAAACCCTCACGCTACCTGGTCCTCGTGTTTCATCTGTTTTATGTACGTTTAAGTATGTCTTTGTGTTTAAGGCCCTTGTGCCTTTTATGTTTTGTGTAGAGTCTGTGTTTTTTGTAATAAAAGCCACAAAAGAGAACTTGCATCTGCGCCTCGCCTCACTCCCCGAGCACGCACAATGTGACAATCTGATTGAAAATTTTTCAAGTCTACTAGAAGTTCTTGGTGATACTTTATGAGCCATGAGATGTTGCAGTGTCAATAACTGATGTTTTAATTAAGAACATCAAATATATCCCAAGAACTGACTTGTTGTTATGGATTGCAATATATATTGCAAGTAACTGGGAAAACTTCTTCTGAAACTCTGTCTGGAATTTTTTACTTTATTGTCACCTTAAAAATTGGTGGCGCCCCTAGAGATACTGGAAATTTTATACAACATACAAATTTCAGTTTGTTTATTTTCTTAATATAAATAAGTCCACATCCTCTATAAATTTCATTTAGAAAACAGTTTGATCAAGGGTGTTCAGACTTTTGTGCACAGCCGTAAGGAGTCCAGTGTTAAAATAAAGAGGCAGCAATTTCACCATGATAATCCAGAAAAGCTAAGATGTATAAAACATAGATTTAAATAGTTGTAGCAACCACCTTGAAGCCATAATTTGGTCTGCATTTTTGTTGGTTACTGTCAAGTCAAGTCAAATCAAGTAGGTTCCAACCATATGCACAGTACACAGTGAAACAAAATAACATGCTTGCAGGGCCATGGAGCAACAGAAGAACAGAAACAGAACACCACAAGTCTACAAGTGCAGTCCTTTTACCAATCAGGAGGAGGGAGAAGATGGTGTGTGAGGGGTATGTCGGGTCAGATGTGCTGGCGGCTTTGCAGATGCAGTGTGTGATGTACATGTCCTTTGTAAGGTCTTGCAATCCAAAACGGAACCCCAGTTCTGACTGACTGAGGTCTCCTAGTCAGGATGTATGGGATCCAGTTGCAGAGGTGTTTAGTGCCCAGCAGTCTTAGCTTCTCAATCAGATGTTTGAGAATTATGGTGTTAAATGTTGAAGTCTATGAACAGCATTCATGTTCTTTTTGTCCATGTGCATGAGGGCCAGATGAAGGGTGGTGGTGGCATCATACGCAAACTGTGAGTACAACAGGATGATAGTCACTGAGGCATGACACTGATGACTTCTTTGGCACAGGGATGATGGTGGTGGCTTTGAAGTATGTTGGAATGATGGTGATTCTAGCATTAATGCTAACAACACGCTGCTATTATGAGCATGGTGGTGAATTCCCACAGTAAGTAAAATTGTCTAACAGTCACAAACACCAGCAGCGGTGAGCAGTAACTTGACAGCACTGCATTCTCACACCCATCAGTGTTGATGTTAATACAACCCACCACCTCTCATCTTGCCACATTATGGTCACTGTGGTACATAATCATAAAAACAAAAACACTGGGTGGTTTGCTGGTGTCAGATGTAGTCCATATTATTGTCCAGGGAGCAAACATTGGCGAGTAGGATGGACAGAATAGTTGGTCAACAAACATTAGCTTTTAACCTAACATGGACTCGCTTCACCAAAGTGTACCAGTGTTGGACCCAGAGAGGCCGTTGTGACTTTCCGTGCCACCCTCTTGGACGTCTTGTTACCAGAATGTAATACAGAATCGAATCAGAAGCCACAGAAATGTCTAATAAGTGTACTTGAGACTTTTTAATTGGTAAATGTTGAGTAGTAATTGACTACTCACTACTTTTTTGAATGACTATTCCTATGCATTGTCAGAGTGGCAATTTCACTCAAATATTTGGTTGTCATGGTTATGCTGTTTTAGCTATGCAAACTGCAATTTCAGTAGCTGGTAATACAATATTAGCACTGAGGAAATGCACTTATATAGTAGCTTATGGACCTCCTTAAAGTTGCAGGAGAATGTATGCAATGACTTAAAATTACACACTTTTTGCTGAAATGCCAATTTTGGTCCTGCAAGCTATTTTTCAGATATTTATAAATGACATCTATAAAATATTTATGTTTATTTATCTTGCATTTCTGTGTCCCATAGACAGAAATGTCACAGGCTCAGAGGCCTTATTTGCCCACTAAAGAATGACACATGACCTCAAAGACCTATACCATTATCATGTGTGCATATGTACCAGTTCCACACTGTAGCTGCGTGTACACATGACTGCACACAAAAGCTGGGCCTATTCTGTTGAATGCTGGTTATGCTGAAACAGTAGAAAGATGACACACAGTTCATTTTCCCCCCAAAACAGTAACTCAGTCTCACTATAACGTTTGTAGTTGCCTGCTGTGGTCAGTGATTTTCTACTTTATGATCAGGAAGTAAAGGGGTGTTTTAGGGACCAGCTGTTATTGCTTAATTTTCTTCTGCACTGACACCAGTGGAATTAATTGATGGCACTCTCTGGAAGTCAGCAGGAAAGTTGTCAGATAAATCATGTGCTGGGATTCCACTCAGGCATTTACTGTCTCTGGATTCGGCAACCCCCGTCATTAAGTTTGCATGTGGTTTGTGATAAGGGTGATGGGGAAAGGGATTCAAACAGTGTGTGGGAGTGTGTGTGTATGTGTGTGTGCATGCATGCATGTGTTTTTAATTCATTTTATTAAGTGGTGTCAGCCATTTAAAACATTATTGAAAAACATATTGAACATATGTTCGTTCAGTCTATAGTAATGTGCTTTTACTGGCACTTCCTTCATAATCATTTAATAATCTTAAGATTCAATATTTAACTAACACCTGGGTCCTGTTCCATGAAACAGGATTAACGGAAAGTCTGTCTTATTTCAAGGGAAAGTAAGGGAAAGTAAGCCAGACTTTCCCTGAATCCTGTTTCATGGAACAGGACCCTGCTCATTTATTAACTTGGCCTTTATGTGATCAGAGTTTGTTGGTGTGGATGATCTTAACTCGGTCCTTGCCCTTCTTGTATATGTCTATTGTAGATGTGAAGTGCAAGCTTACTGTGCAGAGGGAATAGAAAATAATCACCTCTTCAGAATATTCACATTTCGTTGCTTTACAGTCTGAAATGAAGAAAAAAGTTTTTAGCTGTATTTATAACATCAAAGTGAAAGATAGCAACAGTTCAGAAAAAGAAATAGAATGAGATGGATGAAGGGTCACCCACCCTTAAAAATAAAACTCAATCAGGTGTAATGAATCACCTTCCCAAGTGTACACCGAGTAGTGCAACTGAAAGCAATCAACTATCAGTGGTAAGGCACAGTCAAAAAAATATCGGAGATAAAGCTGTGGACAGGCACAAGTCAAGACAGATACAAAAAATCTGTCTGTCTATCTGTTCCTTGGAGCACAGTAAAGTATATAATTAATAAGTGTTTGTAACTACTAGGACCCACCCATATCAGGCAATCCCTCCAAACTGGATGGAAAAGTGTCTTCATCAGAGAGGCTACCAAGGGGCCCATGGCAACTCTGAAACAGTTACAGGAATGGCAAAGAGCGCATGACAAAATCACAATTGCTCCGCAAATATGGCTTGTATGGGAGATTTGCAAGAAAACGCTGCTCCTCAAGAACAAATCACACTTTGAAAAGTCTGAGGCCAAGTGGTAAAAGGTGTTGTGGTAAGGTGAGACCAAAATCGAACTAACACCAAATATCTGGCAAAAAAGCCAGTGCAGCTCACCACTGAAAGAACATCATACTCAGGGATTGACATAAGCGGTACGCAAGCAAGAATTGCGCAAATGCCTACCTAATTTGAGTAACTTCATACTGGATCTCTAAGTACCACCACTCAGGAAGGGAAATCCTTAAAAAGAAAAATAATAATGACATTTTAAAATAGTGTTCCACCGGTCCACGGAGCCTCGCTTCTGCACCAATCAAAATTCAGTCAGAGCAGAGCAGGTCTGATTTCAGCGCTTCTGTCTCTGCGTGCCCCGCCCCCTCGACTTCATGGCCCGCACAGCCCGCCCGTTCTCCAGTCCAGAGAGAAGAGATCTGCCCCTGCGGTCCAGGATAAACTTTTTGAGATCCCGTGCCATGCTGGGTTACAGTCGAGATTCGAGTCCTGTCTGTCACGATCTCGCCTTTCCGTTCTACGTATCTAAACGAGACGCTTTTTCTCACTTGACAGCCACAAAACAAGTACAAGGACTCGGAATCTCGTCCGAGTGGCTCTGCCAGCGTGCCTTCCTCATTTTGACGAGTTAGTGGCCAGACAGCAGACACACCCATCGTATGAGAATGTTGATTAAAATTTTTGGTGTCAAATAATCCCTGTGGGTGACTAGACCTGTAATTTAATTTAGATTAAAAGTCAGTTTGCACGTTCAGCACCATTTGGCAGTGTTCATGCGCGACCATGGGACTGTACCGGAGCGGGTGTGGGGGCGGGGTTGCGTTGTGTGTGTGTGGAGGGGGGTTGTAATGGTTCCGCAGCCCATGGTAAGGAGAAAATTTTTAAATTTGGTTGCGTACCAATTCATTAATGTAGGTACTCATTAGAGTACTACAGCAAAAAAATTATGTCAACCCCTGTAAAAAGCACCTATCCCAGAACTCCCTGCAATCTCTATAGAAGGAAAATTCCATAGTTTAAATGCATGTAGCAAATTTCAAATTCCAAAGTTTAAATGCATAAAGCAAATTTCCAGTTCCAAAGTTTAAATGCATATAGGAAGAACAGGAAAGTGATATGATAAACAAAAAGAAATGGTAGAAATCATACGATAAAAAGAAGCAATAGGCTTTGATGGTCTAAATAGAAGAGGTGGGAATGTTTTGTGGGTGATATAAATATGCTGCAATATTTGTGGCAGGATCTTCTACAGTGTGCTTTTTTCAGTTCTGTTCAATCTATGTAAAATTAATCAAATATACACCTTTAGAGGTTTAACCTTTGTGTGGATGATAGTGGATCACAGAGCAGTTAGTAGGATTGATAAGAACGATACAATAGCTAAAAAGGTCAGAAATTAGTATATGTATCTGCCATGTTAACTATTGATCATCATTATCAGTCCAGAAATTCCATATTGGTGCATCCCTAGTCTTTACCTTCTCACCAAACACTTAATCACAAGAGTAGATGAGCCAGTCTGCTGAGTCTTGTCTCTATTGCTTTCTCTCTGAGCATCTTTCATCTTTTCAGTCCATTGACACTTTGTTTGTGTTGATCTTCATCCGGTGCAAACTGGAGAAGCTACTCAAGCTTGCGATCTTATCATCATGCTTCCCCGTTAACCAGCACCTGACAGGCAGAGAGCAACGCTGCCAGCACGCAATAATGTGTGTATGGCTGATGTTAATCTGCACTTTTTGATGGTCCTGTTCATATATGAGTAGGTCATCTCCACGTACATCTTGCTTCATCAGCAAGAAAATGTTCCGCCCTGAGACATTCACATGCACCAACCCAAACCTAAGATGGAGAGAGGAGCTGTAAACAAACGTTTTCAGTATAAGTCATAACTTACCCGGTACATAAAATGCATTTCATAGCATGAGTCATGAGGTGCATATATAGTTCTGTACATAACTTTTGAGCTACCCCTCATTTCTTTATATGTTGCCTTGAATCATCTTGTTGGTGCAAAACTACTATTTTTTTATTATAACTACTATTGTCTTCAAAGCTGTCTTATCTCTAGCATATTGAGTAGATTAAATGAAAGAAATGGGAACAAATGTTTTACTGTGAAAGGCTGCAAAGTGTCTAAAGATACAAGGTACCAAGATAAAGGAGTTCCAACCACTCAGCATTCAGCATCACCAGTATACTGATCACCGCCTGATCATCTGGAATCATCTGCTCCT
>JBBPCY010073001.1:0-10621 GCA_037974405.1 Brachyalestes nurse
GAAAATTCCACAGAGATACTGCTTCACACAACTCAAGATGACGGTTGACCAGCACTGAAACATCAAACACAAACCCCCAAACCAAAACACAGCTGAAACCAATGATATGATAAAAGCCCCAACAGAAATACAAACCCCTAACACAAAACAAGGATGGCCTCTAGCGGCCACCCACAGTCACTGCCCCCAGCCCTGACATTTGGGAGCATATTTGGGGGAACATTTAGGATTTACATTATGAAAATAGGCATTTTTAGACATTTTGGTTAGCACAACACAACAAATTTACACTATATGCGAGTGTTGTTGGAACGTAACCCCCACGATTATATTATAATACAAAAACAATACTACAATCTCTGTTTTCTCAAATGTTTAATAAATATGCTGAAATATGATCTTAAAGAGATTTACAATCCGCAACAATGACATCATTCTTAGTCATACAAACATCACACAAGTGCTCTATTTATTTACGCATTCCTGTCTAGTAGCCGATGCACAGACTCTCTGGTTTACCTCCAGGAGCGGTGGGTAGGTGTAATCCCTCAGGATTTGGTTTGGAGTGTTCGCCCCATGCAGAACATGCGTGAGGCATCTTGTGAGGTCAGTCTAGTAATATTCTGTGTCTGTGGTCAGTGTACTAATATTCTGTGTCTATGCCCAAACGGCTCTTTGTTTTCCCAAATTTAGTCAAAGAACCGACTCGTTGCGTCTATCGAGAGCAGTGTTGACAAACTGAGATTCGTTTGAAAAGATTCGCACGACCTGGCAACCTGTTGCAGAGCGCATTCTAAAATATAGGAAAAATAAATATTAACTAACCGAAAAATAGTGTTTTACTTTGGCAACAATTTGATTTCTTGTTTTGTTTTAACGCTCTTTACATGGGGTAAGACCGGAGACAAAATGTGCCATGACAATATATTTTTTTATTTCTATCAAATTTGACAGAGATTATGGCTCCTAAAAAATTTTTTGTGCCTAAATATTTTGTGTTAAGGAGGCTCCTAAGGTTTTTATTTTGTCTGGAGCTCTGCTATTATAAATATGTGACTGAATATGTGAAACTGAATGTAAGGTGTATTATTCATAGCACAAGGAATTATTATGGGCCTTTATGTACTAACATACTCACCCTCTTCACCCGCGGTCGCTTATTTTTCTTCCAAAATATTCGCACGCATGGGTCAGAGAAACCCCTGGTGAGCAGTGTTGTTCTGTGATATCAGTTGAAGTACACCAGGAGTCACTCGTAGATACACATGCCGCCATCTTTGTTTTTCCCGGATTCTCTCGTCCCATCCGACTGATAAACAGTGCGGTCAGCTACCTTGATAGCAGAATTAGCGATGTTTGCATTCAGCCAAGTTTCGTCTTTCTTGTTATATATGGACTGGGTGTTTGCAACGAATAGGCTGGGTAGAGGAGTTTTTTTAGTTTTTTAGCCTAGCATTAATGCCAGCTCTCTTACCCCGCTTCTGCTTTCTTTCTCGTCTCCTCCGCCTGTGCCGCTGCTTTGTCCGGGTCATGATCCAAGCATGCACCGCTGTCCTGAGTAGCTCCTCTGGAATGTCAGGGGGTGGCGGTGGAATACAGCTGTTTAAGCCGTATATTCCAAATTTCATCTGAGCTGTATATAGCTTTGAGCATTTGTCATTTCTCTGTCCATTTTCTGTCACATACATAAAAATACTATTTTGACATTGTATTGCCTAGCAGTGATGGGCTCACAACAAAACAAAATGAATGAAACAACAAAACAAAATGAATATTGAATACATTTAGTCAAATCCCAATACAAGTTCCTTGAGCATGTCATTGGCAGAGAGACAAAATTAATTCTCCTTAAAAAGTTTAATTTTAATATCAGGACTGAGACCTGGGCTTAGGGTGAACTATATTTAATCTATCCTTATGACTACGATTATGATGAAGTAATTATGATCCATTAATCTGAAGTAGGATTAACACATCATTTATGACTTTGTAACTCTTTGTAACTAATATATTTACAGAACATTGTATCATGTTTTCTTAAGAACCTGTTAGAGTTCAGCCCAAATGTGGCAGCCATCTTTAAATTTCATGACCAACTTTAAAACATCACCATGCAGTCATACAAAGTTATTACTGTTTGCAGATGGACTAATTTCAAAGCCAAGACTATGCCAAGTTATTTGAAAAAGAGAAAAATAATACAAAATTATTCAAAACACAATAAAACAACTCCAAACCAACTCGAAACCACTTTTATCACATACAGCCAGCTTATAGACACTTATAAAGCAAAGTGTCATAATTTCCAACAGCTTTGAATCACATCTCCTGGTGCGTCGGTCCGAAGCACCTCCTATTTTCCATAAAAAATAGTATTTGCTGAACAATTATCCCCATCAAATGTCATCGAAATATTCCAGTAAGAATTCATTGTGGTCTTCTGGCTGTTTTTTCTTAGGTTTGAGTCAAAAAAATCGACTTATAAACCCAAATGCTTGCCGCAGATTCTGATCCCAAATCAGTTTCTGATTTTTTCCAAAGATTTGGACAAAGCCACCCCCACAAATGACATATCGGCTGAAAGCTCTTTTTATTGGCTACGTGCTGGTGCATTCATGTTTTATCTACAATGCTCCTGGACCAAGAAATTATCAGTCAAAGAAAGTGTTTCTTATTGGTCAAGGAAGATTTTGGGCTGTAACTTTCCGTAGGAGGGTCGTAGAGACTCGGGAGTGGGCCCATTCGAAGCTCCTCTACTTGTTTCTTGCATGCTTGAAACTCAAAAAACACTAATTATGATTTTAAAAATCTTTAATTAGGAGAGGTGGGGCGTGGGCAGTACAGCCTAGCGACACCCCCTAAGAAGCTACAGCAGGTGAAGCTGCACACGTATGGGTCACTTTTCATCACATAGTGTAAAGTCAAAATTTATATTTTGGTACTAAATATTATCTGTTCAGATTTACATTAGTCTTTTAGTATGTGTTTTTCTAAAATTTTCGTAATATAATTGGCAGCCCCTATTGTCTCTGTGTTACCACTTTTGATGTACACAAAAGAATAGAATAGAATAGAATGCCTTTTATTGTCATTATACACATGTATATTGAGATTAAAAGCAACTCTGTTGTGTTATCTGAAAATGTAATGTTATGTTAACATGTGGACACTAGGTGTCACTTATGTCCGGGAGGTGGAGAAGGAGAAAGCTGCACAAACCTTACATACTTGGTACCCAATGACGGTCACATTCAGGCTATCTTGCAAGCACCAGCTCCCACGGACGCAGCCAAATTGCATTCATTCTTAGGCCTTACGTCCTGGTACTCACGGTTCGTGCCGAACTATGCTTCGGAAGTGGAGCCTATGAGGGCATGCTTAAGGAACGTGGCCGTTTTCAGGTGGACCGACAGCGCACAGAAAAGCTTTGAGAAATTGAAGGAGCTCATTGTAAACAGCTCAGCCCTAGCAATCTTTGACCCAGCACTGCATACTCTGGTAACCTGTGACGCCTCTGATTATGGATTAGGGGCTGTCTTAACTCAGATTCATGCAGCCAGCTCCGAGCGTACTGTTGCATTCACCTCTCGCTCACTCTCAACTGCAGAACAAAAGTATTCTATTGTGGAGAAAGTGGCCCTAGCCTGCGTCTGGGCTGTGGAACGGTGGCGAACATTTTTGTCGCCCCGATGGTTCACACTTCGAACAGATCATCAGGCTCTAACTACCTTGCTGGCAACTAAGGGTATAGGCCGTGCTGGGTTGTGCATTGCAAGATGGTCCGCTCGCTTACTCTGCTTTAACTATGAAGTATATGTAACAGCAGACTGCCTCTCACACCTACCATTACCCACCTGTGTGGATGCTGACACTGCTATTGAACCCAACATGGTGGCATTCCTTGCCCATCAGAGAACATATTTTCCACCAGTGTCACCCAACGTGTGTGGCATGCCAGTGCTTGCTCCATCTTTACTTTATCAGCCTCTGCACATATGCACATTTTAACATATAGTCTAGGAAACACTCATTATTAATCTAAGACTACACATACATTGTACATGCATTTTAATCATATAGTATGAATATAGTACAGGATTACACGGCTGAGCGACTAAAATTAGACTATAATGCCCAAACAAACAGTTTTCTACCCCACATAAAAGGAACAGCTAACATGACATATGTGTATGCTATTTCAGAGTAATACAATACACACTAGAAAATTGTCACTTATCAAATGTGCATATGTGCAGATGTACACAGTGCTAAATCCTACACATTCCATACCGTCTTATTTACATGAAGTTACACCCCAAATGGCTATAAAAGGATATGGTATTTGGTTATTGCTTATTGCTTATTTTTAATTCAACAACTTTATCACAGAAAATGTAACTAATCTTAGCTCTTTTATTGCCCAATTTCTGAGAATATATTTGACACATGCATACACTGAGGGGGCCTCAGCTATTTGCAGAGAAGGAGAGGGCACATTTGAAAAATGTATTACATAGACAGCATTTCCTTTCCTTTCTTTCTCTCACATACAGAGCATTCTTTTCACCCTTCTCCTTCCTGAGCTGTTATCGTGTAGGTGAGAATGGCATTGACATCTTAGTTGTCGCAGACTCAGGACACACGCACACACACATGCACACACGCACACACACACACACACACACTCAGACACTAGTGCACATTGTTTTGGCCATGGGCGACAACTGGTTCCAGCTTGATTCAAAGCCACTGTGTCTTGCAAAACACTATAGTGGATGCTTGCTTTTCAATTATCCCTTTCCCCCTCTTCTTTCTTCATTTTCTTTCCATCTGTCCCATTTTTATTATTTTCTCTCTTATTACTTCTATTCTTTTCACTTTTATTCAAGTAAAAAGCCATTATGATGGACCACAGAATAGAACAATACAAGTCTCACTTTTCAGTTGGGGCTTGTTTTGCTTAATTCACCAAGGAATAATGTTTATTGAATTACATGACATATTGTAACTTGCATTTAGACATTATTGAATTCTTACCCAATTTTTTTTTACTTTTACTCTTATACATGAAGTCTATTTAACATATAATATGCCACAACATTCCATAACACTGTTGTGAATCTTTTCTTAGTGTCACGGTGTGGCGCGGCGTGCTCGTGCAGGAGGCACAGAGGCAGACAGTTTCCATTCTTTTCATTGTTTTTATTCACAAACAGAAACAAAAGGCAAAACCAAACCAGGCACGGTGGCCGATACTCCTCTTCAGGATCTACGAAACAGAACAGGCAGAACACGCACGACAGAACCCAAAATGTGCACTGAAAACCGGACAAAGAAACAGAACAGAAACACAGGCTTTAAACTAAACACAAATTCAAAACAGGTGCAACAGAAAGTGTCCCTAAACTTTAGGCCAGTTTGGCCGTGTCCGCTGCCACGCCCCCAGTCAAAACAAGAGTCCCTACGGTCCTATGGACTGGGGGCGTGACACATACCTTTGGTGACTGTATCCAGAGAGTTCACTTTTACTGCACTCCAAAGTGCCTCTGGGTTTTCTGAGTTGTGTGTTTGGGGTCCTAAACTTTATTGCATTCTGGAACCTTCCATAGCCGACTTGGATTAAGGCCTAATGGATCACACTAGTTCTGAGGCTTTACAGTTTTCTTTATGTAAGAATGAAATTATAGAATTTGGGCGTTAGAATAAAATACATGGTTACACTAAAAAATGAGATTTTTTTGAGGTGCATGTGTTCGTTACAGTGTTCTGCTGGCCCTTAAAATCCTCCAACTCTCGTGGAGCCCCTCCCTGGAAATGACTGACCCACTGGCAGCCTACAAGTTAATGCGGAGACTGAGAGTTGAATGGACTACAATCTTTAAATACACTCAACTGAGTCCTTTTCAGGGTACGGCCTTGTTTCTATTGGGGTTATTTCTGAAATGTCATAAAGTGTGAAAATTACATCCTGTTTAAAAACAGAGGTCATGTGACATTACCTATACCTTGATTTGATTATTCAAATGAAATTACACTTTACTTCTTGAAACAAGTGACGCGCTGTATTTTATGTTTAAATGAACCATTATCTAATTTAATTAAGCAACGTGCAGCATATGGCTCACTACCATGACTTCCTAACTCAGTGCCCCTTATAATAGAGACCAGTTGGTTCTGGTTTCTACTGTAAGTGTGATTTGAGTTTTGTGTTTTACAAGGAAGTTCATTGTGGTGGTAAATGACTACATGAAACCGATGCAGCAGATTGAGATTATGATACGAAACAATGGACTTCTAGGACTTGGAAGAAATGTATAAATGCTATTAAAAATTACATCTAAAATGTTTCAGAGTATCAAGAAGTGTTGGAAGAAGAGTTACAGCAAATTCCTGACCAGGATGATTTAGACAGAGCAGCTTATGGAATAATTACACTGCAGGAGATGTACAAACTCTACCCAAGGAACATCACCACAGACCCCCTTACAGGTCACACTTCTTCACACTCATGTTCCTTTACACCTCTGTGACTTTGATACGAGTAGCTAGGCCAGCATCGCATCGCTCATTCCAAGTCATTACATCTTTTTTTCTTTTATCCCATCTAAAAGTTTTACAGTGGCTTACTATGGCTTACTATAACCCTAACCCTAACTCTACTGTTCTAGTGCAGATTAAGAAAGCTGCTTATAAAGTAAATATTTTTGCG
Source organism: Brachyalestes nurse (assembly GCA_037974405.1). Lineage (NCBI taxonomy): Eukaryota > Metazoa > Chordata > Actinopteri > Characiformes > Alestidae > Brachyalestes > Brachyalestes nurse. The sequence goes on from JBBPCY010073001.1 coordinate 6,710, forward strand.
TTAAACAGTGCTGGTTTACACTGACGCACCACTTTATTATGTACACTTACTTTAAATCTTCACTTATTGCTAATTTTATCAATACTTTGTGATTTACATTTTGAGACTGTAGTCCCTCGGTTTCTCTGCATCATTTGTTACTCTCTGTTGCCCACTCATCAACGATCAAACCCTCAGGACTATGATGAGCAGGGGCTATTTGGTTGGTAGATGAGTCCCAGTACGATAGTGACACAGACATGGTGGTGGAATATTAGTGTGTGTTTCACTGGTGTGAGAGTATCAAACACAGCCATGCTGCTGGAGTTTGTCCCCACTGTGTTCACACACCGTCCATTAGACTCACTAAACCTGTTGGTGCACCTTGCAGATGTAAAGATATTGATGATAGTTCATCAGATGTTGCACAGTTTGTGATTGTCATCATCTAGTCCTTCCTCGCAGTCAGTTTCAGGCCAGAGGACACTGCTGGCTGGATATTTTGGGTTCTCAGCAGTGATCCAGTCTGTTTAGTACACACCTATATGGTGAGTGGAACTGATCAAATGGACAATACTGAGACAGCGTAGGTGAAACTAATAAACTGGTGAGACATGTTGTCAGGCACTGTGTAGATGTTACATTGCACTGCGATTGATAATTGTTTGATTTTACACAATACATAATTAATGGTGTGCAGGTATGAATGGTAAAAATGGTTGTATGTGATTGTGGTTAATGCTGGACAGGGACAAAAATCTACTTAAACCAGGCCCAAACCTTCCATTTGGGGGAAGTGGCTTACACACAGGGAAGCTACCAGCATGCTTTCCTGTGGTTCCTCCAGTGTCTCACTGCGATAAATGAAGATGAAGAGAAAGATGAAGATGATGTAGACCTTGCAAAGCAAGCGCTGAACTACCTCCGACTATCTGCCTACAATTTTGGAAACCTGCCTTTTGCAATCTATGTCACTCAGCAGCTTGTGGCTCTAGGTAAGTGTTGGTAACTATTCAGCAGCAAAATCACTTACAGACGTCACTTATGATCATCACTTATAGATTTCACAGATTCAACTTTATTAAGGCTAAAGGTGCTGAAAGTGCACGGAGTGCTGCCACAGAATAACAATTCACAATTTTCTTGAATTAACTATAAATTTATTTTGGGGACCAAAAGTACTTCACCTGTGGCATCACTCCAAAGAACACTGTTGGCAATTTTATTTTTATATTCTGTATGTCTGTAGGTTTACACCACCTGTATGTGTTCCAAACTTTAACCCGCAGACCCCACCGATCTAGACGCTAGACTCAACCTGGCCATTTACAAAAGCAAACGTTCCACACACACCTCATATCCAGACATACTCACGCTAAACGAAACCTCAAGAAGTCCCTACGAGGCCCTCTGCAGGGGGGAGGCAGTCAATATGGCAAGTTACACAAAACACAACACATTTTATCATCTAAAGAGAACAGGAAACATGCTGCACTGTTTCTGTATTTCAGTTTTATATTTACTGGGAGGTTCTAATTAAACATTAAGTGCATACAACACAATGTTTAAACTCAGAGCTGACTTTCAAATTCAGTTGTTGGTCTGATTGTTTAATTATAGTCTAAAATCACTGACATAGAATTCTGATTCAGTATCAGAAGTCCATCAGGAAGAGGCAGCTGACCTGCAGGTACAGCACAGGCGGAGGGAACCCCAGACTGATGTATGCTCCAGTGAAAGAGGAGGAGGAGTGGGACGAGCCGCGGATCATAAGATACCATGATGTTGTCTCAGACAGAGAAATAGAGCTTCTGAAGAACATCTCCAGACCTTCGGTAAACACTTCTCAAAAGCCACGCACAGACGTTACAGAGCTTTATCACTGTGTCCCAATAAGTGACCCACCCATGCTTAGCCTCAGAATGCAATCTTTCATGAGTTGGACAAGCTTCTGGACCTGAGCTGTATTACTGTAAGTGGTTAAAATGGAAAGCAATATATAGAAGTGTTCCAGAATTATTCACAATTAAACCATTTTAAATGAACTTATATTGAAATTTGAGAACATTTTTACATTGTTACTTTTTGTTGTTTTGGTCGGACTGCAGTAATTTATAATTTGAGACTAATAACGCAGCATCGTCTGTTTCCGGTTAGATAAAACTGGATATCTGTCAGTGTTCTCAAAAAGCTTGTCTAACTATGCTGCTATATAAGAATGCCTCTGTGAGCGATTACGGACAGGCCAGCTATGAATTCTTCAGGAACTGAGAAGACTCCTTTAGAAAAACACATGTATCAGTTATACCTGTTTCTACAAAAAACTCATTTCCACTCATGATTTGCCATCAAAATGCATTTAATTCACAAATGTAGTAACTTTTCTCCTGCTGAAGCTCAAAAGGTCTAAAGTAACTTCTGAAGATGGACTGGGCGAGGTTTCATATGACCGTGTATCACAAAGGTGAGTGTTTTTTTAATTAGTGATAATATTAGGCTACGACATACAGTTCATTTTTGGGCATTGATGCAATTTTGTATTTTTTTCTCTGTAAACCATCTCACTAGATTTTAAACTTACAGACCTTCTGCTCTTTAAGAGGTTTAACAAAGCTAGCTTACAGAAATTACAGCCAAATTTCCCAGAGTTTCAAAAGTAATTGGACATGTGACCGACAGGCAGTTTCATGGCCGTGTGTGGCCTGTTAGCCAAATGCTGCCAAACTGACTCTAAGGCGCTTTATTGTGAATAATGACCCAATCAATGCTGTGAAAGCAATCCAAGAGTTTCTCAAGGTAAAGAAATAGGATATTATTCAATGACCAAGGCAGTCACTTGATCTCAACCCAATCGAGCAGCTTTTCAGTTACTGAAGACAAAACTGAAGGCCTAAGAACAACAAACAAGCAGCAACTAAAGACAGCATCAGCAAAGGCCTCCAAAACAGCTCAAGGACAGAAACGTAGCATTTGGTGATGTCCATGGGACTTTGAAAAATGTCAGTAATTAATGAAATCTTAATGTTATGAATTTGTTAAACCCTTAAATTAAATATCAAAGTCTGCAAGTCCATCACATCTTGACTGTTTAACCCTCCTATTGTGTTCATTTAGGCCTCATTCAAGTCATACAACTTTCTTCTTGATTAACACAATCTAAGATGAAACATTTTATACTGTTTATCACAGAGTACCTCAATGTTTACCAAGGACACTGTTTTAAAACTATATTTTAAACTATTAAATTTTTCTTTAAAAGTAGCACAAAATCACACCTGTTGTGTTCCCGGTCAAAAGTGACTGGTATGATTTATTTTGTAAAGAAGAAAGACAAAGTTTATCTGTGGTTGCTAAGGCATTAAAGGCGGTTGCTATGGTGTCGGAGTGGGTTACTAAGTAGTTTTTAGGCAGCTGCTGTGTGTAGGAGGTTGTGGCTCAGGAATTTCTAGATGGTTGCTATCAGATACAATGTGGTTGCTGAGTAGTTTCTAGGCAGTTGCTATGGTGGATGAGGTGGTTGCTATGGGATCTGGGTCAAAGCAATTTCCTTCGGGATCAATAAAGTTTTCTGATTCTGATTCTTATTCTGATATACAAAGTGGTTGCTATTACTCAGTGCTGCCCCCAGATGATTTCTTCGTTTTTTGTAAGATCCTTTAATTATCAGCAAGTGCATTTCCTACATCATTTATTTATTCATCTCTATTAGCTGATAAAACTGCACACCGTTCAAATTGTACTTGTTAATTGCAGCATGCTAAAATAACTAATAATAAAATGGTGTAATTACGGTGTATGTGGGAAAGCAGAAAGTAATACTTTCATTTGATATGTGTGGAGCTCTCAGTTGCTTCTTTCCCACATCTAACATGCTGTGGTGTGAAACTCGTTCTGGATTTTTATGAGACTGAACACTGCTGAGAGAATAAGTGT
>JBBPCY010073002.1:0-10620 GCA_037974405.1 Brachyalestes nurse
CCGTCCAAACATATTTACCTCCCAAAGCCTAAAAATATCAGATGGTGCGACCACCCAAACATATTCACCTCCCAAAGTCTAAAAATATCAGATGGTGCGACCACCCAAACATATTCACCTCCCAAAGTCTAAAAATATCAGATGGTGCGACCGTCCAAACGTATTTACCTCCCAAAGCCTAAAAATATCAGATGGTGCGACCGTCCAAACATATTTACCTCCCAAAGCCTAAAAATATCAGATGGTGCGACCACCCAAACATATTCACCTCCCAAAGGCCAAACATATTTGATGGTGCGGCCATCCAACCATGTTCATCTCCAAAAGCTTAAAAGTGTCATGTGGTGCGACCATCCAACCATGTTTACCTCCAAAAGCTGCTAAATGCCGTAAACGTAAAAGCTAAAAAATGTCAACGTTCAACGATTTGTCCATAACTTCCTCAAACATCATGTGGTGCAACTGACAACAAAGGACTTTATTTTTAAGTGCTTTTAAGAAGGAGTGCTTAAGGTATTACCACATAAAAAAGACTTCAGTTGACCCTCATGGCTTCATAGCCCTTTTATCAATATTAAAAAATGTCATGGTTAGGCTGGTTTAATTTACTACGTCAAGTGGTGTGACCCCAGTAAAGCCCTGACAATGTGTTGTACAACATGTTTCTTAATTATATATAACATTTTTTATGATCTGTAATCATTCTGAAAGCCTTAGTCATCACACAATACACTGAGGAAGAGGAAAAAAGAAACACACGAGGCACATTTTCTCGAACATAATTTTTCTAAATGTAAGGATAGTAGGGAAGCCAATTTACAGTTCAGATAAATTAAATATATATAAGGATATTTTCAGGTTCTGCACTGATCATAGGGCAGCAGACTGCTATTGACCTAATTGCTCTGTTTTGCATAATAACAGAAAACAGGCACAGATTTCCAGGATGACTGAGCAATACGATTCTAAAGAGGGTTCAGAATATCCCTTCCCAGTCATTTTGCCTACCAGGTACACATATAGCGTAATCTTTCTTATGAAGTGTGAGTGTAATTGAGTTTTCTCTGTAACTGTATAGCAGCACTAATGGTAGATTGGGAGCCAGCTCGCAGTGGGCAGTTATAGATCTCTGATGAAAGATGACTGGAGACCAGAGGGGTTTTGCTGGGTGTGGATCTGGCAGGCAGAATCTGCTGGCTTCAAGCAAAAAAGGGCTCTGCAGACTGCATTAACAAATTGAACCTCCCACCAGCATCGCGGGGTGCTTACGATTAAAATATAAATTGATTCGGGCATGTGCCGCCACCCCAAGCCCCAGCGATAAGGGCTACAGCAATCGGCTGGATTGGATGACTATGAAAATCTATTTTTATATGAGGAAAATGAGAATTGGCTACAATACAGGACTGTATAGCATCATATGCTGCATGGACCATCTACAAAGACAATAAACTGTATTTAGTATAATGAATTAAGTTGCTCCATGGTATGTGGATATTATATTGAAATCATCAGCCTTTTACCGCCTGAAAACCACAAAATGTAAACGAAGATAAAACGAGCACAATGCTGTCCTTATTGCTGGATGCACCAAATATTGCAACAGAATGTGCTTTGCTTTTTGTTTTGTTTTCTTGTGTAATTCTTTACATATCTTTACATCTTCTTCTTCTTCGTCTTCTTCTTATTATTATTTTTATATGATTATTATTATTTTTTCAATACATATATTTTTAATTACCATAACTCTTGAACCGTTTGCACGATCTAAAAAATTCCAACAGTTTCCGAAAGCAGAGAAGCTTCAGCTTTTCAGTGATATTAGTGTAATTACAGAAGTCATTTTTATGGATCTTTTTATACAGGGGGCTTTCACCAGGCTGTACCCAGGGAAGCATTTTTGGGGCTTACTCACCTGGATGATTAGGCCTGATTCTCCTCATGCCACTCACCCGAATTTGGACTTAGTCATTTTTATGGAAGTTTTCAGCCAATTGTCAGAGAAAAACAAACAAGAATTTGCAGGATGTGATGCTACATTCATGTTTTTCAACCATGATGAGTGATCTGAAAAAAGTGCTTCTAGGTCGACTACAGCCTGCCCAGAGCCCCCTTGTATGTAAGGGTTTAATGTTGATGGTGTTAGTTACACAATGGACCCGGAGCAGCACAACAGACCGGGGCGGACTGGCAATCTGTACGTTCTGGAAAAGTCCAGGGTGGCAGTCCGGTGCACGGCCATCGGCCCGAGATACGCATAACACCGCCCCCGTCTGTTCAAGGAGATTTGGGCTTAACAGCCAATTGTCAGAGAAAAACAAACAAGAATTTGCAGGATGTGATGCTACATTCATGTTTTTTGTAAAAAAGCATGACAATATATTAAGTAATCCAAAGTATTCAGAATATGTTACTCACACTGAGTAACTTAACGGAAAACGTTACAAACTACATTTTGGGGCATGTACTCTGTAATCTGTAGTGAAATACATTTTAAAAGTAACCATCCCAACATTTGGCGCCAGTTCTCGTCCAAGCCCCAGTTGAATTTCGGAAGAATTCAAATGCAAAAACGTTCTTTAATATCTGGAGTACTCAGATTTTTGATTGGTTGCTCAGGGGGTGTGTATTGATTAGATTTTTGTGGTAGAGTCTCTAATTATTATTATTAATATTATTACCATTATTATTATTAGTAGTAGTAGTAATATCAAGGTACCATTATTGTCATAGCAAAGATTGTGATATAAATTTCCTTTTGCATTGCCCACCCTTAGCAGATAATTAGATTTCCCCTAAAACATTTACAGATCCTGATGTGTTGTGTGCTTCATATTATCAGCTAACAAAGCTCTCCTGAGTGATCGTCCATTTGTGTGCACCTGATGCTTCGATACAAGTCTAATGTGATAAAGAGGAGTCTGGAGCTCTGTGATTTAAAGCGCTCCGGCGCTGTCCAGCTCGTGTAAATTCTCCCACTGCAGAATCACAGGGGAGCCAATTCAGTAATGCTATCCCTGAGCCTGGCATCTTTAACGAGCTTCTTAGCCCCACTTAGCCCTGCGCTACTGTGGTGATGAATGTGCCTGTGGAGCCTCGGTCTCCCGCCACGTCCCGCCGAGCGCGGCCACTAATCGGATTAGCGGTCCAAAGCCTGCGGTGTCTACACTGCGGATCCATTCATCTGAGACAGGCCAGGACAATTCAGCACACATCGATCTGCCCCTCTGAGGGCTTCAGCTGGAGTGAGGAAGTCTACATTCCGTTTGAGGCTGAAAATGAGTTTTAGAATCAGAATCAGAGTCAGAAAACTGTACTGATCCCGGAAGAACTTGCTTATGTTACAGCTAAACAGATAAACAGATTAAATCACTAGGAAAATCACTAGGAAAATGAGAATAGGCTACAATATAGGACTGTATAGCATCATGTGCTGCATGGGCCGCCTTCAAGGACAGTAAACTGTATTTAGGACAATGGATTAAGTTGCTCCATGGAATATATTTAACCTTATTGTGGATATGATGTTGAAATCATCAGCCTTTTAATACCTCAAAAACACAAAATGATTTAAACGAAGCTAAAACGAGCACAATGCTGTCCTTGTTGGTGGATGCACCAAAAATTGCCTGACGATCACTCAGGAGAGCTTTGTTAGCTGATAATATGAAGCACACAACACATCTGGATCTGTAAATGTTTTAGGGGAATTTTTTGCTATTTCTGTGTTTTCTTGCATGATTCTTTACATATCTTTACATAAAAGTTATTCTTCTTATTATTAATATTGTTAGTACTAGTAGTAGTGGTCTGCAGTGTCTACACTGCGGATCCATTCATGATCCCAGAAGAAATTGCTTAAGATACGACTGCACAGAAACACAGAGACACAGAGACAAGAACAATATAAAGTATATAGTCTAAAAAAAGTCAATAAATCCTCAGTATGAAATACAATATGTTATATTAACAAAATTCTGGGGTATAAAAACTAAAAAAATCACTAGTTAAAACAAATAGTTGTTTGGGGTTGTCCTTTATACTGAGTCTGTAATAGAGATCAGTAGTAGATCAGTAATATTAACATAAGTAGTGATATTCACATAATGATAATGATTTAACACAATAAGAAATTGTGCATCTAGAATGGGTTTAGAATGCAGGTAGTGTTAATGAGGGACCTGGGATCACCACTTTGTGTCTTGCATAGTGCAGGCAGTAATTGGTTCATTGTGAGCTAAAATGTGAAAGTGGCTCGGAGCCCAGAAGATATGTGTTTGAATAATTTTTGGCTATGTGGAGTCTATGATTGCTAATATTTAGGATGTGTCACTGTAATACATTTACTCTTGGCTTTTACACCTTGAACTTGTTAAAATCTGAATGTAGGGAAGTAGATGTGTCAGTAGTAAAATGGATCAGCATGTGGAACTGAAGCATTGGGTGTGCTCCAGTGGTCCAGTATATAAAACGAGCACAATGCTGCCCTTATTGTTGGATGTGCCGTGATGGTTCTGTTCAAAAGTGCACACATATTTAGGAAAAACATAATTGTTTGTTTAGAAGAACGACTGAAATGCACCTGAAATGTGTTCAGTTTATTGCTGTTCATGTGTTTTCTTGCTAAACGTGGTACACAAACAAAAGAAAAGTATGTTAAATTCTTTATGTATTAGACCAAATACAACAGCATTGAATTAAAAGGCCTCTTTTTGGCGCATTATTAAGGGGTTTAGAAGATTTCCCCCTTTCTTTCTCCTCCATTTCTCCATGATAAATACATCTTATTTCCAAAATTAAAAGGGTTATTGATTGTTTTATGGCAGAGTAATAGTAAAAGTAGGCCGAAGCATGACTTATACTGCTCATTGTCTTCGTATGTTGGATCGCGTGTATCATGGAGCACTGAGGTTTATTACAGACTTTGGTTTTTGCACTCTATACTAAAGTGAACTGCTCATCTTTATATCCTTTAAATTCCTTCTTATTTATCATCACTTTTGATATGGAGGCGAGGTTATAAACTCCTTTCAGTGGAGATTTTGAAATATCCACTGTTGTTCCAAAAGTAAGAACTGAATTGGGAACGAACCCATTTAGGATTTCGGCACCTGCAGCTTGAAACAATCTTCATTCTGAAATTAATTCACAAAACATAGAATCCCTGAATGATTTTAAAACACTGGAGTCCAGGTGTTCTGTATGCAAGTGCTTTTAGTAAGTGTGTTTTAATGTCATTATTTTTTTCTATTGTGTGACTGTCGGACTGTAACTGTGTTCGCCAGGTCTCCCTTGCAATAGATATAGTGATCTCAGTCTGGTTAAATAAAGGTTAATAAATAAATAAATAATTTATATTCCTATCCATTTTTTTGCAGTCAGAATGGTAAATATAAAAAATCTTTGTAAAAAATATTGTCTATCAAAAATCCTTTTTAAGGACTTAAAGACTTTATAGATATACGTCATATACTGTCAAAGACTTTGCTTAACCTGCATGTGAAAGATCCCAGAAGATCCCTAATTTCCCGATGGGGGAATTTCACAAACTGGTCAGTGTTGTTCTCTAGTGACCCACTGTTATGTTTACTCACTTGCCGCTTGCAGTTAGAGTGAAGAAGAGTCGGGATCCACATCCGTCTCATTTCTCCACTGAGAGCAATCAACAATGAAGCCCCAGGATAGATGGCCCTCTGGAGACCGAATTCGTTTCATTTGAGTCCTCTTAACTGATTAACCTTCTTTCCGGGGCCTCCAAAGCAGAGGTCTGGAGTGAAATGTCCGGCTTTATTAGGAAAAAGAGCCTTTTCCATTAGAGAGACTCACTAAATGCTGCTGGATGCAAAGTCAATCGTGCTCTTTTTCCATCCAGCGTCTCGAATTGGAAAACAAAGAATTAGGGCATGAAAGCTTTGACGGACTGGTTTCTCTGGCGAGGGGAGCTCAGTTTGGTGGCACTTTATGAGGGCTTTAGTATCGTGTGGCATGAGTAATGTTTATAGCTAACGATAATAATCAAATCCCACGCTGCATTACATTACTGTAACTGATTAACCTGCTGTGAAATCATGTCCACTTGATAGATGGCTGCAGAGGCCATATTCACAACGGAATCAATCAAACGATATTACACTCCAGCCAGCCATGGAGATGGAAAGTGCCCGTGTTAAATCAGAGTTATGAGGCTTGTTTAGCAGCTGGAGCTGTTGGCTGCTGCCACCGAATGCTTGCTCCTGCTTTCTCAGCATCTTAGAGCTTTTTCAGGAGCTGAAATGCAGGTCAGAATCAGAATCAAAACCAGAAAACTCTGGAAACTGCTTATGCACAGTCATACAGAGGCGAAAGATGATATAAAATATAGTATAAAGTAAAAAAAAAGGGGCGTCCTGGTTTTATCTTTACCTTGAATTTCTACTCTACCACAATGATTTGGGATCAGCACCATGGCATATATGGCATGAGCTCCTCTAAATGTGTGTTGCGTCACTGATGAGTTTTCCATGGTAGTTTAGTTCTACTGATGTAATCAACAAAATGATGTATTTCCATCCATCCATTATCTACCCCTTAGTCCCGCACTCGGGGTCGGGGGGGGGGGGGGCTGGAGCCTCTCCCAGCTAAAATGATGTCTTTCTCTTCGAAATTTTCATCTGTCAATTCCTTTCCTTTAGTGTTCTGTACATATCTGAGAGGATCAGGGGTTCTTCCTGTGTTTCTTCCTTGTGCTCTTGGGAAGTTTCACCTTTGGGTCCTGAAGTGTCTTCTTTTAATTCTTGGTTCCTCAGAGTTTCTTGCTCATGCTCTGAAGGAGCTTCCCCTTTTGAGTCTTGGTTCCTCTCAATGTTTCTTTCTCATGAGCTTCTCATTTTGTCCCTTTGCTCCTCAATGTATCTTCCTCTCCTCCCATGGAGTCGCTCCTTCTGAGTCCTCATTCCTCTTCATTCCAGTGTTTGTTCCTTACACACTTAAGGAGATTCTCGTTTTGAATCTTGGTTCCTCTCATTGTTTCTTTCTCATGCTCTTCTGTTGAGACTTGGTTTCTCAGTTTTTCTTTCTAAGGCTCACCTTTGAGTTTTGGATCTTCTGTGTTTCTTCCTCATGCATTTATGGAACTTCTTGTTTTGAATCTTGGTTCCTCTCAGTGTTTATTTCTCATGCACTGAAGGAACATCTTGTTTTTAGTCTTTGCTCCCCTCTTTGTTTTTTTTCATGCTCTTCAGAGCTTCTTCTGTTGAGACTTGGCTCCTCACTGTTTCCTCATGCTCTTCAGGAGCTTCCTTTAAAGGGGATTCTTGCTTTGAGTCTGTAATTCTTCTCAAGGAGTTTCTCTTGTTTGAGCCTAGGCTTTGTCCTCCTGCTTTTAGAAGCTTCACCTGTTGAGGCTCTCAATATTTCTTCCTCATGTTGTCCTTTTGACCATTGGTTGCTCTTTTTTTATCACTTGTTCTTAGGAGGTTTCTCTTTGTGTTCCTTCCCTGTGCTCTTAGGGAGCTTCTTCTTTTGCACTTTGGTTCCTTTCGATCAAAGAAGCTGCAGATGACACGGTTTATGGTTCAAAAAAATCTATTAAATTGATTCGAACTCATTTTGTTCTGCATTTAATTTGATTGTTGTTTTTTAGGCGAGGAAGCGAGACGAGATCATGGTTCTCTTAAAGAAGCAGAGAGAGGAGCGAATTAAGGTACAGGCTGAATCTGCTTCTGCATCTTTATGAAACCTCACTGCCGGTTCCCCTGGTGTGTGTTTAGTTGGGAGTGTGATTGTTCATGAATCACCCAGTTACGGTCTGTGAGGATTTGGAAAGGGCAGGAGAGGACACTTCTAGAAGGCCAAGTGTTTTATTTCTCTCCTATCCATTAGAGTGCTCTGTCTCTCTCTCTCTCTCTCTCTCTCTCTTTCCTTCCCCCTCTCCTCAGCACTTTTTCCTCAAAGCCTCAGCATTTCTGAAACTGGCTGCCCCAGTGAGGGGGGAGTGGGGTGGGCAGGAAGGCTCAGCCCCCGCTGTGTTTTCATGCCTCTCTGGGGGAAAGGGTGATGATTAGAAGCTGCCAGGGCTTTATCCTCCCCTGGCTGCACAAACATGTTTAGTCAGACCATCATCGCCACTGTTTGCTTTTTGCTTGCTTAAAATGCACAGTAAGCGATTTGCCGTTGTGTTGCAGGGATTTACAAATTGATAGATGTATAATAAATGAATGTTATAAACAATATTATTATAGTTACTGCAGTGTAGTTTATTAACAGTAGGCTACAACTGCCAAGCAATGTTTATTTTTTGTATTCATTCAGAATTTGACTGATGTGTGAATTTATTGAGTATTTTCAAACCTGTAGCTGTAGCTAAACGGATTTAACCAGAACTATAGCACAATCAGTTCTTGCGTTAAACTATTTACCATTTTACTAGAACTATAAATTATCGCATGAAATGTGATCTGGGTATTATTATTATTAGTAGTAGTTGTAGTACTAGTAGCTGTAGTAGTATTGTTGTTATTAGTATTACGGTTATTATTGTTAATATTACTTTTATTATCATTATTATTTACACATTCTTACAAGAGCTTGAGAATGTTTGTCAGGTTAAGCTTGTTTATTTTTATCATCATCCACATTTATGTATTTTTATCCATAGCATTCTGTAATGTGTTTGTTCCCCACAGAAAGAGATGATTTCCCTTCCACACAAGCCCAGTAGGTCCGACGTCACTGAGAGGTATGAGAGAGATTCTGAGCTGTTTGACTTTGGCTAATTTGGGGACAGTAGCAGAGCAGTGATGCTTTAAACTGCTTACGATAAAGGAGGCGCGTTAGAGTCCCGCATCGATCGCGTGGACTCACAGGCAGTAACCCTATCCTGACCGGCAATTTACTGCTCGGGAAAGTGGGAGCGGGGGCTGTTTTGCTGAAGCTGCGGCCATAAATCACTTCTAATTAAAATAAAGGAAAACAAATAATAGGCTGCTCCCTTATCATTCTTAGTAGAGGAACTGCTTCAGCTTTACAGAGAAAGGGAAGAGGAATGTGCAAAGGTGCGGGTGTGTAACCACATAAGTATGTGTATTAAAAATATTGTAAAATATTATCAATCATTATTATCAAATGTACAGTATTGTGTCTTACAAAAATAATATTTAGAAACTGTTGATGAGCAGTGAGTGTTTTTTCACATTAATATTAACTAAATATACTAATTAAAACTAAAAACAACACATGCAAATAACATTAAACAGCAAATAATGATTTTATGTTATGTATATCAATGTGTTTCTTGTGGAAGTTCAGTATTACGTGTAGTTTCCATCAGAAACCTGTGTGTGGTTCCTGTCTCCGTGCTCTCGTTTCCTTCGTTAGTATAAATACCCTTGTGTTTCACTCTGTTTGTGGGTTCGTTATAACACCTCTTGTCACTCTGCTCTTTGTAAACCTCACTTTTGGAACTCTGTTATGGTCATTTCTAGAATGTTTTCTTGTATCTTTGTTAAACGTGTTTATTTCCCCTTTCGTTCTGTGATGCTTCTTGTTATCCCTTGCACAGTTTTCTCATGTTTTCTCTTTCGTTTTTGTTTGTGTTCTTGTTACTTGTTCTTTAGGTATTAAACCTTTTTAGATCCTGTGATTATATCCTGCTTACCTTGACCCTCACATCATTACACTCTACAACACTAAGGATGGGAACAAAGTGTAGTTCTTTCTCTACTGCTGATAACACAAGTCTAATGTGTGTATCTCTAAATATGAGGCAGGGTATGAGGAGGTATAGGGTTAGATTGGACTCCAATAGGGACCATGGGACCCTCCACACCTTTTTATTTGATTCCTGTTGTAGCTTTGTAATTTGTTATTAGGGTGAAGCATTTGTGTTATATCTGGACTGACACCAATACATTGGGCTCAACCCAGAATCATTTTTCTGTCTATTCTTGCCTGCTCTGTAACTGTGGTGTGGTATACTGTGTTCCTACAGGCCTTCTCTGAAGACCCCTCCTGAGGTTCTGGATCAGGACATAAAGGACGTCGAAGCACTGAGATAAAGGCCACTGTGTTAAATAAACCAAAGATGTTTTGGGTTAGTTTGAGTTCTGGAGTGTAAGCCTGGACCGGAGTACAAGTACAACTTGTGTTTTGCCTTTTTTGAAAGCCATTAAGTGGATCTTGAAGGAAATCACCACTGATGCTGTCTTTCTTGCCAATAATATGTTTGATGTTTGACAGAATAGTGCAAACAGAGTGAGAAAGATGCTGCACCATATACTAGCTAGTACAAATTTGTATGTGTTACATTTTTTAAACCAAATCCTGCTTTTATTTGAGTATCAAGGTACTAGTCCTACTTTATGAAGTTCTGGTTGGAAACTATAGAGATAAATGTATTAAATGGCCAAAAGAAAATAAACCTCCTTTCTATGTGTAGGTGCAGTACTATGCGAAAGTCTTAAGCCCCCGTCATTTCTTCATATTTTCCTTGTTCATGTAAAAACACTATTTCCTGTCAGACTGTCTGATCTCTGTCACACTGAGGAGATTAAATGCAAGAAATGTGAACAAATGTTTTACTGACAGACTGCAAAGTGTGTAAAGATACAAGGAGCCTAGATAAAGGAGTTCCAACCACTCAGC
>JBBPCY010073003.1:0-10620 GCA_037974405.1 Brachyalestes nurse
ATGTGTATGCGTATACTCTATCCAGTCTTTGAGGTGTATGCGGTGTGTGTATATACAGTGTGTGTGTGTGTGTGTGTGTGTGTGTGTGTGTGTGTGTGTGTGTGTGTGTGTGTGTACTCACTCTGCCCGCAGTTTTTGAGGATGCGTACTCTCTCGCTGACATCTCCCAGGTACAGTGCACCCTGATAATGACCGCTCATATCCTTCCTGATTTCAGCTGTAATACACAGACAAATACACATTAAAACACAAACTCACACCCCAATATGGAAGAGCAGACAATACCAAAACACGTCAATCTAAAATATCTGCAAGTATTGCTGCTTTGTTAACTCATTATGAAATTCCTACAGCTCAAACTGCTGTCTAAGCCCTGCTGAAAGGGGCATTATAGCCCTATAATGCTCTATAGACCCTCTGTCATTCTGACAGACTAATGTCCTACAGGAAGTGTGCAATGTTTCAGAGGTTTCTGGTCTGATCAGAGCCTGCCCCAGCCTTCTTATCCACTCACCGATCTTCATCATCTTCCTCAGCTTGGCCAAGTTACCGGTGATCAGGTAGAGGAAGGTGAGTTTGTCAAAGTTTTTGGTTCTCTGATAGCACATCTCCACCACCTGGTGGTGACCCTGCAGCAGCGCAGCCTCGCCAAGACGTTCCCAGCAGCTCCGCTCATCCAGGGCCTTTGCAGCCTCCAACGCCACCTGCAGGAAAAGAGAATCCATTAAAACAACAGCAACAACAAATCCGATCAAATTTCATAGAAACGCTCTCACACTGTTATTTTTGTTTTAGCCTACTTTTCGGTTTAAAACACACTGATTATCATCATTCTAAAATACATCACCATGCTTTTCTGAGCGTATTGCAGGCATCATTAGTCTTTACAGAACACTGGCCAACTGCATGTTTCAATACAAAGAGAGAACTAGTCCTGTTTAACTGGATTTCTCTCAGTTCAATCTAATTAAAACTCAGAAAAACTGAATGTGTGTCTTGAATTGCTGTGCTGTATTTTTGTCATATAATTAACACAAGATTTTGTGTTAAGTAAATAAAAATATTATGGTCGATTTATTTCTCTAAAACTATATACAGGGGGCTCTCGACCCTAACAGTTGTAAAATCAGAAAAACACAACTAAGCCAAAGAAAAAGGAAAACTCAAACTTCATCACTCATGAGCCATGTTACTGCGTATTAGGTCGCCTACGTAGTCCGCAAGTTCGAGGCTAATGGTGTAAACTCGAAACACCGTATGTCGAGACTGTTGTAACTCGAGAACCTCCTGTACTTGAACCTGCAAACTGACGGGCAAACCCTCACCTCAATGTTACCGCACTCCAGAGCAAGGCTAAAGCGGGTCTTCTCATCCTTCACGAAGTGCAGCGCCACCTCTGGGTAGCCCTTCTTCTGCAGGTAAGCAATGATGGACTGGCCCACCAGCTTAGCGTTACGAACCATGTGCAGTACCTGGGGGACCACGGGACACACCAGGGGTCCAGGTAAGAGAAAAGCTTTGTTTTTTTTTTTTTTAACTTCAAACAGAAACGTAAATTTATTCATCAGCTGAGTAATTTCAAAAAAATGAAATGAACCCAAGATTTCAGAGGGTGATGATAGGAAAGCTGCTGCTGACCTCCTCGTACTTCCGGTTGACCAGGGCCAGTTTAAAGCGATACTCTGTGGGGTCGATGTTGAGCACACGAGGTCTGCACTCGCGGTCCAGACAGTACACGCTGTTTCCCCTCACACGTGTCACATAGATGGGCAGGTCCAGCGTGCGGATTATACCATGATCACTGTTGAGGGACGACACAGTTAACTGACAGTTCATCTAAACTTAACTAAACGGGCGAATAGGCTTTCATAGTACATGACTTAACATTTAGGTACTTATGGTTTAGGTACATTAAAGGGGTCCATACTGTACATTTTATTGCACATCCACTTAAATGTATGTGGTTTGATGCAGTGGCTGTTTCTGTAACCAGACTTTAAGACTGTAAATAAGCTCTATTCTGTATCATGCCCCATTAACTGTTTATTTAAAGAAATAAACAAACAGAAGCCAAGCATGTATCTTCCACTCTATCAACTTTTTTATAGAAGGAATAGGTGGAGCCAAGGTATGGTAGGTGGGATGGGTAGGGCTTTACTGCTGTAGGCAGTAAGGGCAGGGCTAAACCGCAATAGGTATTAAAGGGCAGGATGAAACTGCTGTAAAACAGTACATTTTGAAACTGTTATACTGGAAAGAAAAGGTGTGTGCAGAGGTATGCAGTTTATTACCCAGAGGTCAGAGCATATTTGATGTGGTTGGAGGTGGTGTAGATGAAAACACCACTCTCATCCCAGGCCCCACTCTTCACGCGGATGTTCTCATGGATGTTACACAGGCTTTCCAATTTCCTGTTACAGATCATAATAGCTGTGGGGGGACAAACCAACACAGAGTTAGTGATGATGAGGTATTTTAGATTCATATGTAATGACCCTGTTCTTACAAATCAGTAGTTACTTCATTACACCTGATGGTGCTGTCTCTTTTTAGGGGAAGAAGTCTAATAGTTCAGTTAGCTTGTGAGACAATTAACAGTATATGTTGATATCTAACCAATATATAAAAATATTAACATCAGATACAGATATTTGCATATACACACAGTTTTTTTGTATTTTTGTGTTGTGTGATAGAAGCCTGATTTGATTTAAACACAATTCAGACTTAAATTTGAGCATTTTAATCAGAACAATAATGAGCATTAAATATCCAATCAATGTGCAGGGTCTAGGTGTCTAATCATATCCAGCTGAAAGCTTTCTGATTAAACAGTGTGAAGACAGATGAGGATAGACACCGTTGCTGTAGTATGTAATGTGGTGCAGTGGCTGCAGTACCGTGTTTGGCCAGCAGGGCAACGTGGCTTGTATCTGCACTCCACACCACATATTTGACTTTGGCGATTTTAACAGTGGCGAGCGATCGTTTCTGCTGAACGTCAAACAGTGTGACTCCATCGGCATCCCGCAGAAGCAGAGAGCCTGTTCCGGCATAGAAGATCTCCTCACAGCTCGGAACCTGTACCTTCTTCACAATCTCGTTCTTCAGGTTCTTTATCAGGAGCTGAGAAGGGAAGCGCAGTGGGGTTTAGGAGTCAAATTCCTTTACTAAAATATCAATTAACTGATCAATTAAGAAATTAATTAAATGTGGATTTCATTTCAAATTAATCAAGTTTATGTACATTTCTAAACAAACCAACCATTCGTCTCTGATTAAATGGATATAACATGAAATCAGAGGCTTTTTACAGGCCTTTGAAATGTAAGGAAAAGAGAAGCAAACGGATTGCAAGGATTCACAGAAACAGCTACCTCTAGCAGAAAAAGCATGAAATTTAGTCAAACAAAAATTGTCGCCTTAAATTAGAGGCAGCTGCACTCATTCTGTGTTCTGATAACACCCTCTATAGGTGGATACACAGTACTGTGCAAAAGTCTTAGGCACCTGGGAAAATCATACTTAAAACCTGTTTACTACAGGAAGTTAGTGTTAAAACATTAATATTACAATAAATATAATTAACATTATTACAGTAAAGAGTGGTTTTATGTATGACAAAGTGTTCTCCTAACCATTTCCAGACCTCTTTCCTCATGAAAGTCCAATATTCATTTTAGCTACAATCAAACACCTGGTTTGGCTCGTTTTACTTCATTAGATTAAATTAGGTGTGCTGCTTATGGAATTTAATAAATCCACACAATGACTGGAGGCACTGAGCAGAAATCTGAAACCAAACCTGTGTTCTTCTAACCAGCTCACAAAATATCAACTCCTTTTTAGAAACAAGGAAATCTTAATACTTTTTTACTGCTTTCTTGTTCGTTTGAGTTCATTCTAATGTTCACTTGTGTTTTTGCTGGTAGAAAGAAACCCACTGCTCATATAAACAGATTCAAACCATTTTCATAGGTGCCTAAGACTTTTGCACAGTACTGTTTATATAAATGTGCTGGATTTTCATCACAGAAACTGATTAATTCAAAATAGATTGCTTGTACAGCTCAATGTACATGAACAATGTTTATATACTACATTAAACTTGTTAAATAAGAGAAATTCAGCTTTCTGTGATATATGTCCTTTAAAAAAGGCACTCTGTATGTGGGTTCACACAGGGTAAAAGATAAAACAGTCGTACCGAGTGCATGCGGTCCAGAACGGCAAAACGGTTCCTGGCAACCCATACTGCAGTCAGTCCTGAGGAGCGCTTTCCCTCTGGAGCTACAAACGCACGCACGCGCAAACACACACACACGCATTAACAATCCTCCAAACAAAAGCAGTAAATGAATAATTACCCGTGTGTGAAGAGTACTGAAAACCCTCACCATCAGGATTCTGGGAGTCGCTCTCTCGGGGGATGGAGTAGAGGTCATACGTGCTGTTCTCCAGATTAGTGGCTCTCTGGACAGAAGACAAGACACACCATCAATTTTTTACTGAAGTACTTGCTTCCAAAAATACTTAAATATTAAAAGTACATATTTCATTGCATTGTTGATTTACTGCCACCACACTTAAAAAACCTATTGCATCTAACTTGCTTGTAGAAGATGTAGCATACGGAATAAGGTAGAATGTTACAGAATGAAACACAACCTGAATTGATACACTACACACCTACACAAAAGGTTTGTGTATGTATTATATATTTGAACGAAGCTGACAACTGAACCGCTGTAAATGCAGCTGGAATGGCACACACTCAAAACGATACAAATTTTTAATCTTTTCCGTAAACACCGACTTTAAATATGGCCAGGGATGCAGCATGAAGAGTTCAAATTTTGGCAGAAGTATCACTTTAATGCAGAGTGAACTGAATGTGTGTGTGTGCCTTGTACTCACAGTGCAGAGCAGGACAGCGTTCTCTGCAGGGTTGTAAGACATGCTGAACACAGGGAACTTGGAGCCACTATAAAAAGTAAAGAGGAGAGTGATCAGTCAGTGGAACAGCTTTACAAAAAACTCCCACCAAATTCAGTATCCAAGATATGAACAGAGCAGTTCAGAGTGGATTGGTCATTCTGGAGTCAGAATTGTTCACAGTGGTGGTGAAAGGAGCCAGACGTCAGACTCTAAAACTCCCTCACAGAAAGTTCTAATATGAAACGCTTATGAAAGCGCCATCTGACACCCAAAACGTTGTTTTAGCAGAGTGCAGAGAAGCTTTTGGTCCTAATACTAAATCCATTCAAGCAGCACTTAAGGCAAACTAGTCCAAAAGGGGCATTGTGAGGCAAACTAGTCCAAAAGACAACTGAAATGGTTCAGATTTTCCATTACTTTACCATCAACAATCCATATAAACACTCAGACATGTGGAGCTTGACTGGTGGGTCGATAATTAATAAAAAATGTTTTTGTGTTGGACATGTCTGGTCCCAATCAACACCACTGTAAAGAAATTTAAGACCAAACTCACTCTGAACCACACTGTTTACAAACACTGAATTATGGAGTGAAGGTGGGGATGTTGGGTTTGAATGTTGTTTTCTGAGACCAGCAGGTCGATACCTGCGCAGCTGCATGACAGCGGTGTCTTTACTGCTGTTGAAGTCGAGCTGGCGCAGGAAGCGGTCCTTCACATAGTAAAGCATGTTTCCATAAACTGCGTACGCAGGACGCTCACGCTCCAGCTTAAACACCAGCATGCCACTGTCATGACCTGAAACACACACAATGTATTTACATGGAACATGTTATACACTCTAAAACTGCCATTCAAGTATGGATGTGTCTACAGCATAAACACTTCATTAAGTTATGCAACTTCTTTTGGCCTCATGGTCTACAATGCGAATTAGCCAGTTAGCTAAAGGCTGTAGACTCCGTGTAGCAAATACAGCCTTGCTGTGGATACTATACTGTGGCCTGGTGTGATTGGTAGCATCGCATTCTACACATTTCCGGCTGGTCCTAGACACCACCTCTCCCGAAGTCGTCTGTTTGATAGTAAAGTTTCCCTACAGTCCCAGCTCTACTCACCTGCAGCGAAGAGGTTGAGGTTAGGGTGAGCTCCGAGCACCCAGAAGCGGTCATGGTCTCTGCGGAAGGTCTGCACCCCGGTCCGTTTGGACATGTCCCACACGCGGATGCTCTTGTCCTCTGAGTTGGACAGGATCAGCTCCTGACGAGGGTGGAACACTGCGCAGGACACATTGTTGTAGTGCCCCCTGCAGGTGTCCAACTCCCATGCTTTTGATTCTAAGTACAAATGTGCAAACACACACAAAAAAAATAAATTCTCTCATTTCTTTGATTTTCACTTTGAAAATTACACAAAAAAGCAAAAACCATGTGTTTACATATGTGTAGTCAGTTCCACAAATAAACCATGAAATAAATTGATATAAGTATAATATTTAGTGGTTGTTTACAGTGACTTCTAAACTGTACAGGTAAAAAAGGGGTGTTACAGCTACTGGGCTTACACAAATAAATAAAACAATTAAAGGAAAATACTGTTGTGGTACACCCCCACACATGGCTCATGACATTGTGAAATCTAAATAAGGACACGTCTCCTACAGAGACAAACTCTGCACATCTGAATACACAACAAATTTATTAGTTGAACGTAAATTATTGGGAGAAAAATAAAAATGTGTCCTGTGCAAAAGCTAGGGTAAGTTTCAAAACATACATATTTAATTTCCATGTTGTCTGTAGAGGATATGAGGTGTGTATGTTTCTGATATGGTTATTAATACAGAAATAAAGCAGTAAAGGTAATCTCAGTTATGCCGGGGTAGTGCATGGGGTGTGTGTGTGTGTGTGTGTGTGTGTGTTGGTGTATTGCTGAAGTTCTCACACACTTACCGTTCATTCTCCAGATCTTCACCTGCCGGTCGTCTGCTCCCGACACAATGAGGGGCATACTGGGGTGGAACGCTGCCCAGTTAACACCTCGGTCATGACCCTAAGGAAAGGCATTCATATCATTAGAAGTCTAACCTGCAGCCAGGGGGCCAAGAACCTGAGTCTGCTGACTGACCACAGTAGCCTTACAGGCCAACGACTGATGAGAACACGGCCGTTAAATATCTGACGCTGAATTCAGGTGAAATCTAGGACTAACAAGGACATGTCCCCCTCAAGACCCCACCAACAACTTCCTGCTCTTGTTGGCTGCAGTTCTTGCTAGTTAGAAATCCCTACTGTTAACCAACAGTCTCTCTCGTTACAAGATCTGCACACAGTTTTCAGATAACAGATCATCTTAAATATTACTGCACCGTTACTAGTTAATTTAAGTTATCAGCTTACTATTATAAATAACTGATAATAGATTACGGTGTTAGGTAAAAATATGGTAGTTAACTGTGCTAGCTGATAGCTGACAGCTGGATAACTGGCTAACTAAAAATAACTAACACTAGCTAGCTGCTCTAACTGTCCCACTGGTGTGGTGCTGAGGGAATGTGTGTGCTTTTTTTGTGTTGTATGGCTTTTATTCTATTGTTTACTTTTGTACTGTCCACTTGCAGCCATAACAATGCAAATTTCCCTCTTGTGGGACAAGTAAAGGGTTCTCATGTTATCATATTTTTTACTACAGAGTAAGAGACACACCGCGTCACCTAGTGTGCTGAAGTGTTTGAGAAAATTACAGTTAGGGTTTCATTATTCGGGCCTACAGTGGGGTGTGGGAGCCCCTCACCTCCAGGACGTGTTTGACCACAGCGTCTGAAGCCCCGAACAGATCCACCCCGGTGATGCCGCGGACATCTGTTTCCACGGTACCCGGAGACAGGTTCTTTTTCCTCAAACCTGGAAGTAACATTTACAGTCCGACGCACACAGGGATCCATTTACACAGTACACAGGAGAAGCCACGGAGGAAGAGGGGAGAGAGGAGGAACATTATAACCGTTACACATCCATATTCAGCAGAACATACACACACGCACACACACAGTATTTGTTGGGCTACTAAACACTAAGGTACTGAAGACCACAGAACATACACCTCATCTCCGAGCCTCACCTTCATGGTACCCCATGTTCCAGCTAATATTTATATTTATACATTTATTTCTAATTTTTTTAGTTAGTGTAACTCTGTTTATCTTGTGTGTGTGTGTGTGTGTGTGTGTGTAATGTGTTAGTGCTGAACTGCTGCAAACAGTAGATTCATGTTTCTGTTAATGAGTTGGTTTCTAATGAATCGTTGTACAGAAAAAATTAATCCATTTGTTGTTAATCATTTCATGGCGGGACACTAATATATAATATCGCGTGGGTTACGTTCCAAGAGCCACCGCGTATAGTCAAAAAATGTGATGTGGTAAAAAAAAAAGCCTAAATATGCTTATTTTTATAGTGTAAACCCAAAATATGCTCCCATATATGCTTCCAAAACACTTCAATTTCATTTTTAACTCAACTTAATACTTTACCCTTAAAGAAAATATAAAGGGTTTACCTTTATATTTTCTTTAAGGGTAAAGTATTAAGTATTAATATCCGTACTGTACAGTGTACACTAAACTCCCGGAGTGCTAGAATGTAAAATACCATGTTACCCCTATACAGACTGTACTTCAAGCGCGTTTTCTTTGGTATGTGCTGTCGTTTTCTTTGGTATGAGCAGGTAAATACAGTAATACATTAATTTAGAGTAATAAAAATACAGGGCTTTAAGAAGAACAAAACGAAAAACACGAGAACAATCGAGACGCTCCGGGGGGGAAATTCTGGACTGCAGCAGCCACAGTTGTGTCACAGAGCAGCAGCCAATCAGCAGCGAGGAGAAATAAATAACGCTCTCGGATTGGCTACTTTCCTCCAGTCTCTGAGTACAGCTGACTGTGACATTCAGGCCTCACAGTCAGCTGTACTGACCCAAACATTAACAACCAGCACAAGGACGAGGGGGCATCACAGCTTCTGCGTAGGTGTCGGGGTTTCAGCGAACAATTAGTTCAGTTCTCAGAAAAAAAAAAATCGGTGAGTCATGACTACTGAACCACGAAATATTAATGTCCATATAAAATATCTTATTTTGTTTGGTACCTTTCGAGAGAACACAAAGAATGCGTGAAATACCGCTGCACTCAGATGTGGGAGGTTTGAAAATAGCCCATCCAAGAGCGTTATTCAGTCCAACATTCCTGCATCATCAGTTTCCAGTGTGGAGCAATCTCGAGAGTTTTTCATTTTGTTCCTCTTAAATTCCTGTATTTTTCTTACTGTAAATTAAACTAATGTATTACTGTATTTACCCTGCTTACACCAAAGAAAGCGACAGCCCATACCAAAGAAAACACCCATGCATGAAATGAGATTATTGGAGTTACTTCATCCACACACACACTTTACTATCAACACACCCTCATCTGTCCTGACCACACCCACATGTGATTCGGTAAACAATCATCTAAAAGCATGATTGGGTAAACAGAAGAGGATCGAGAGAGAGAATGAGAGGGAGAGAGAGAGAGAGAGAATGAGAGGGAGAGAGAGAGAGAGACACAC
The DNA here is from genome assembly GCA_037974405.1 of Brachyalestes nurse. Taxonomy (NCBI): domain Eukaryota; kingdom Metazoa; phylum Chordata; class Actinopteri; order Characiformes; family Alestidae; genus Brachyalestes; species Brachyalestes nurse. The sequence continues at coordinate 9,550 of JBBPCY010073003.1, forward strand.
ACACACACAGAGGGAGAGAGAGACTCATTATAATAGGTCTAAGATGGTGTATGAGGGTATAGGGTAGTTTATAAGTTAGACAGTATAAATGCAGCTTTGTTCTCTGTTGTTTACCAGTTTTCCCACAGTTGTCCCGTCCCAGTACTACCAGTTTGGCCCTCGCCATCCTCCGCGAGGCTCCACACTCAGTCATCTCCACTCTGCTGGACACACACACACACACACACACACACACACACGGCCGCGCTCAGACTGAACTGGGAGTTTATTAGGTATCGAATCCCCTGAGGAAGTTGTAAAGATCTCTGTACTCACGTCTGTCCGGAGCTCCTGACCGACCCGGACTCCTCCGAGATCCTCCGAGATCTGCTGCTGCCAGACACCTGCAGTCTGATTGGCTGGCAGCTCCCGTTCACTAGTAAGGTCGGACAAAACCCCAACCAATCACAGCAAAGACACAACTGCCCATAAACACCCCGTTATCTAATCCCACCCGTTTTCTGCCAAACCCCGCCCTCCCTCGCTGGGATTGGTTCACGGTGTCCTGAACAGCTTCATCCAGTCTCAACACGAGAAACCTCCTCCAGCATCAAGACAGGGCTCCGAATCTGATTCTGAAATGAGGTCCAGTACAGGGCAGCAAATCAAAACAGACCTCATTTGCATACACTTCACAGATGAAACAGTGGAGTTCGAAGTCACACAAATCCAGTTCAGAACAGAATAATGACTTTAGAACTTTAAAAGATCACCTCCAGAACGAGGAGGAGTTGAAGAGCAGCCGCAAAAACGTAACAGGACAATAAAACGCAAGACAAGGTCCTTTAAAAACCTGCCAAAGTATTTAGAACCAGATCCAGAACATCAGTTCACCGTCAGTTAAAATGTAGATTTTCAAAAAGACACACACAAACCCCGCCCCCCTGCGCTGGGATTGGTTCATAGTGGCCTACACACATACACACACACACACCATCACACACACACACCTTCACACACACACCTTCACACACACCATCATACACACCTTCACACACACCATCATACACCTACACACCTTCACACACACCA
>JBBPCY010073004.1:0-10618 GCA_037974405.1 Brachyalestes nurse
TACAAATGAGGGCTCGTTGGAAAGGTCTCCTGGAGATCTACTGAACTGTGGAGTCTGAAGTGTCTGAGTGCTTTCCCGGCCGAGATATGCAACTCAGAAGGTCGCGGGACAAAAGTATTGGGACACCACAACGAAGTGAATGGCTCCCCTTGTGTGAAAACATCCACAAATCTGTCCAGTATGGCCGGCCTTCGAGCTTAGACTATGAAATTACAGTGTAGTGCAAGATCAAGCTTCGAAGCTGAGGGACAATACACAAAAGCTGTCACTATCAAATAGATCAGAACTGGAGTAATGTACTGATTTTATATTTTTATGATTAATCATGTAATCAAGGAAATCAAAACAATCCAAACCCTTTAACCTTCCCAGCTCCACATCGTTGTATAAATCGAATTATATTGTATATGACAGATTAAATATCTCACGAACACGGCAGCCTAGGAATGACAGTGATTGCTGATCTTCACAAATCCACATCATGACAAAGAAAGAATTAAAAACATTTTTTTTTTTGCAAAAAGCACATATGAAAACATTGGTGCTTACTAGGGCCTTATCAGGGGAGCTTAAGATTTCAGTGAAGCTTTTTGTTGTTTCATTGTTAATTAAAAACAAATGGTTTCGCAATTTTAGATGGATAGCTGTTGCTTAGCAACAAAGAGATGCTCAGTGCTCCTCACCTTTTTCATCATTGAGAAAATCTCAGTATTATAGCAGCGTATAGATACACTATATGGATGAGTTTGGTGTGGAAGAACTTAACCCCATCCAGCACCTTTGGGATGAACTGGAACGGAGATTGTGATCCAGACCTTCTCACCAACATCAGTCTCATAAATGCTACAGAATGAATGGACACAAATTCCCACAGAAACTCCAAAATCTTGTGGAAAGTTTTCCAAGAAGAGTGGAAGCTGTTATAACTGAGTGCAGTGTCATTAAAGCCCCTGTTAGTGTAATTGTCTAGCATACCAATACTTTTGTCCATACAGTGTATATCTGCAGTCTGAAATTAACTTTTCCATCCTTTTCAGCCTAGACTGGTTTTTGAATGAGATCCAACCCAGAGACAATCAGAGCAGTAATAAAACTTTTAATATTGAGGATTTGGTCAGTAAGCAAGAGGTAAAAAAAATGGTATGGTAATGTCAAATTGAATAATGGCTGTTGCTGATATATTACTGTACATAAAATCCACAAAAGTCTAGATACTTTAATGGCTTTAAATCATATGGTTTTGTGGTTTTTTTTCTATTTGAGTATTTTTATTGCATTTAGAACACTAAGCAGAATGAGGTACTGCAGAAATGTTAATACCAGTAACTCAGATCTCTTAATGCTCCATTCTGGATTTGAACCAGCGTCTCTACCTTTAACCCCTGTACACTCAGCACTGCCTCAGTCACTGATTTCCGTATCATTCGCGTGTATCATTTTAATTTATTACGGTTTCACTTTTAATTTCATAAATCCAAAATTATGGACAAACATACTACACTCTGTGCTTTGAGAGTACAGTAGGGTGTTATGAACTGAAATAACCTCAAGAGACAAGAAATGTGATTGGCTGGGAGAGAACAGCAATGATTAATGTAAGCGTGGTATGAGTGTGCCCAAGGCTGCATAACTCCTCTTGGGATAAAGATGAAATAAAGTCATTATTTAACCGAGTTCTTAAGAAAGCAAGCCGCGAGTCACACACACGCGCTTTGTTTTAAATCGGACGAAACATTCATTCATTGATCGGACTGGCCATTCATTCATTAACAGGCCACTCATTCATTTATGGAACAGTCTCACTTTCAAAACACAAACACACGTGTCCTTAATCACAGACGTTACAGGCAATAGTAAAAGATATTTTCAGACCACTTCCTTCTAAAAAGCCTCTGGCAGCGCTTTATATGCCACTGGATCCTACAGAAAGCAGCAGACACTCCCTGCTCTGTGAAACCACACAGTTGTGAAAGTGTTGGACTGAAATCAAAGAAGATTGAAATCCAATAGAGTGCAGAGGATGCTCATTGTGTGGTGTCCCGTCATGTTTCTGCTCAATTCTACAACCACTTTTGCATTATTTCACAGAGAAAACAGTGTATAGCTCAAACATGACCTACTCTGAGGCAAAGGTGGCCCATAAAGGCCATAAGGCTTTAATGTTCTAGAATATTTCTGTTGGATGCACCAACTGAGTCATGATTTTCTCACTAATCGGGGGTGTTTTAGCCCCCAGTGGCTCTCACATGCTGCGCTCCAGGAATTTTTCACTTCCTGGTGGTTCCAGGTAGGTGGAGATTATTGTATTGTTTGGAGTGGACTGAGGTGGCCTGATGTCCCACCCTGCTCTGCTGCTTTCTGATTGGCTGAGCAAATGACCTCTTTTTTGTGCAAAAAATTATAACTGAGGTTTCTAGAGAGAGGATTTTGACCAAAGAATGCCATTGTAAGGGTTTAGTAAGCAGATTTAAGCTTTTGGCAGTGTATACACACACACACACACACACACACTCACACACACACACACACACAGACACCTCTTCAGTTCAGCACCTGCCCAACTGCACACTTACTTGGCCTCTCCTCATCAGTTCAACAAGTTTTTGAACATTGAGAACTCTGTAAGAGCTTTGCCAGCTTGCTAAAGCTCTAATCTGTTTAAAAATATCCATGAACTAAAGATGTTCATAGAAGATTCCTGTAGGACTTATTTTCTTCAAAGTCCAATCATTACATCTCTCTTTATGAGAAATATTTTGTTACATCAAGTGTAAGTGCTGTTATCTCCACCCTGTACTTTTCAGCATTTTTACCACTTGGAAAAAAACATTTAATTATTGGTGTTCAAACAAGAAATGAAATGTTCCCAACTTTCCTAAAACAAGTACGTCTTGGTGTAAATGTTCACTCATTAAGAAACGTTTCATCAGTTTGTCAAACTGGACCCTGCAATGCGATTATGCCACCTACTGGCAGGCAAGTGCCATTACAAATAAGCGATAGTGCGTTGTGTAAATCCTCTTCAGGTAATGAATGAATTAATGAAATAATGGAAAGAAAAAATAATAATTTAGTTATGAGTTAAACTCAGTAACCGTTATGACAGATGTAAAACTTTAATATACAGCTTTAAAATGAGTAAAGTGTCATATGTTAACACACCACAGCACACAGTGTGAAATTCTTCTTCTCTATTTAACCCAATCACCAAGTGAAGCAGCGGGCAGCCAGGAACACAGCATCCCGGAGAGCAGTGTGTGGGGACAGCACCTCAGTGGTGCCACTAGCAGTCCTGGGATTCAAACCCATGGCCTTCTGGCCCCAGGGGCAACTCCCTAACCGCCAGACCACCAAATTATTCCTTTAACAATGAAAAAAAAAACATTTGTTCACAGATCTTCATCTGATTCCACGAAGTAAAAATGATTTGGTGATACATCACCACCACTAAATCAATTTATTAAACGTGCTGAAACGTCCTTAGTGTTACAGGCAAGAACAGATCATAACACACGTTCATTCCTTTACTTATAAATGTTGGATGTATTCAGCTCTAAAATGTAAATAGTCCTTAAGTAGCCTTTTTTAATTGTTAAATGTTTTGGAAAGGTACTTTTACCACTTAATCATTATTTTATTGCAGTAGCAATACTTTCACTTGAGGATGGGTTAAACCTAGTCTACCCAACTCTGGTTACACTTGATGAGCTAATGACTAGATCACATTGAGAACACATTAAGAGCAATTAAAGATTCAGTGTCACTTTATGTGAATAGCCCTCTCTAGGTTATCTTCAGACATACAGATGTGTACAAATTATTAACAAACTATCAAGTGAAACTTGCTTATTCATTACAGTTCCTGGTTGTAGGTTAGGATTAGGGCCAGGGCTGGAAGGGATGATTAAATTGAACTTAATAGATTTCATTTCTTTTTGTTAAATGTATATGTGATATATATTTTAAAGCACCTACACAGAGTTATCCAAATAAAGTGTTGACTTGATCAAACTGCTCAGTCCACATAAGTGTCACCTACTAGTATAAAACATATAAAATAACTTTCTTGTGAAGAAGCAGAAGTTTTAGGATTAAATATGAATCATGAGCTGAACAAAGCAAACCAACAAGAGAATAAATAAAGGAAGTAATTAATCATCTCCGCCACAGAGGTAGAGCAGGGCCTTCCCATAATCTCCATCAGTGTCCTCCTAAAAAGAGAGACAAATACACAATCAGAGATGACCATCCATCCATCCAGCCAACCATCTCTCCATTCATCCATCCGTCTATCCATCCATTCATTCATCCATCCATCCAGCCATCTATCTATCCATTCATCCATCCGTCTATCCATTTATCCATCCATTCATCCATCTAACCATCCATCCATCCATCTGTCTATTCATCCATTCATCCATCCAGCCATCCATCTGTCTAGTCATCCATTCATCCAATCCAATCCATTCATCCATCCAGCCATCCATTCATCTATCCATCCATGCATCCATCAATCTGTCTAACCATCCATTCATCCATCTATCCATTTATCCATCCAATCATCCATCAATCCATCCATTCATCCAGCCATTCATTTATCAACCCATCCATTCATTCATTAATTTATCCATCCATTCACCCATTGATTAATCAATTCATCCATACATCCTTCCCCCCCCTCAATTAATCCATTCATCCCTCCATCCATCCCTCCATCCATAGTCCGAGCCACTTATCCTAACCGGTGTGGGGGAGGGGTGTGCTGGAGTCTCTCACTTCAATAATAACGCAAAAGCAGAGAAAACCCTGGTTCTGGACAGAAACACATTCCTGCACACACCCTAGGGCCAATTTAGCATCTCCAATTCAGCTAATGTGTGAACAAGACTGGAGAGAACTCTACTGTGGGAGGAAACCAGAGCGCCTAGCAGAAAACCATGCAGACACAGGGAGAACATGCAGACTCAAGAAGACAACCAGCGGTCAGAAGCAGAAGCTCAACTCACAGAATGAAACTGAGTGGAGGAAATACACTGTCTTTCCATTTATCTTCAGGGTTTTTCTATCACATCTTAAAGGGTTATTAGACATTTAGCCTCTTCTACCCCCACTCAGTAATGTTTCGCTGGGGTGAGCCCTCTTTCAGTCATTTATTAATATAATAGGAAGAGCAGGAAGGGGCCAGGCCCCTTACAAAGTGGATCCAAAAGAGCTTTGATGACATTAAGGACTGATGCGATTGGCTAACAGCTAACATGGTCTTCTTCAGTTGGACAAACTGGCCATTATACTTTTCATTAAAACTGAACAGCAGAGGACGGCAGTTTCCTCTTACATTAGAGGATCTATAAAAGCTACATAAACACACCTCTCACTGTAGTTAATGTACTGCTTAGTCTAATACAGGCACACATACAGACTTATAGACTAGATTCTTCAGTACTGATCCACTATATTTATGGTAGAGAGAAGCTGTGTGTGTGTGTGTGTGTGTGTGTGTGTGTGTGTGTGTGCGTTAGACCTGCCTGTATGGTGCGGTACAGTGACTCTCCATACATCTTCTTGTATATGGCCCTGATGTCCAGCATGTCCTCCTCACTCCTGGACACCATGATTCTGATCAGTGTCTCATCATCAGTGCCGGCACGCTGAAGCGGCGCAAACCAACCAATAAAACAGAGACATTAAATGCACATTACTGTAATGGCCATGACCGGTCCAGCGTACTGCCATTAACTAAAATGAGATCTCATCCACATTGATTATTCATACCCTCATAGAGTCACGGAGGCTTTCAGCAAAATAGCTCGGCACACTTCTCACACATTTCACTGAGAAGAGACAAAGCGACATTACACACACTTCAGCTTTGTGTAAAGAGATTAAAAAGACAAAATGACATTTAAATGCTCCAATACAATGTATTAACACACGGTATATGTATCAGTGCATTGTATAATGGAACCTGTCAATACATTTATACTGATACATTATACTGAGGCATTTAAACGCCATATTGTCTTTTTAACCACTTTACACACCGAACTGACGTTTAAATGCCTCAAAACAATGTATTAACACACTGTAAATGTGTCAGTACTTTGTATGATATAATGTATCAGTACATGTACAGAGGGTTAATACACTGGATTGAGGCATTTAAATGTCATATTGTCTTTTAAATCACTTTACACACTGAAATGCCTCAATACTGTGTTTTAACACACTGTATATGTATCAATGTATAATACAGTGTATCAATACATCAGCACAGTTCTTACAAAGACTATGATACACAAATTTCGCATTAATAGATTTATTCTGGATTTATTTCATCCACCCTTACCCACTGCTAACAGCAATGCCTCGAGATTGCCGGTGAACTCGCCCCGAACGCTCTCCTCAATGTCACGGCCGCCTATCTTTTTATACGCATCAAAAACTAGAGAGAAGATAAAAGAATTGGACCATTCAAACACTACCGTGCTTATACTATTCAAGCACTATAAACTTAATAACACAAGGCACATTTAAAGTGTGTGCACACCACAGGTTTTCACCACTTATTCATTTATTTCATAATCTACAGATTTTTATTCTTTTTCTTACTGGAAAGCTGCTGAGTGAACAACTAGAAATGAAAATTTGTCAAGTTTCTTTCTAAGATGAGAGAATCTGTAACAGTGCAGGTCTGACTCCTATTAACTGGTTGTTGGTGATGCAGAGTCAAATTCTAGACTGTCCTTTAACTTTAAAGGCACTCGTTACTGTTTCAGCTCTTAATAGCTCATTAAATATCTAACACTCGTCTGACAATCCACATAGTTAATGATATCAGGCGTTTTATAGGTAAGTAGTAAAAAATGACATTTTCTGGATAATAAAGGAACTCAGATGGCGAATTCTGTCAAAATCTATTTGTCAAAGAATATTGAGTATATTTTTAGCACATACTAAGTGAGTAGCATACAAAAAAAAACTTTTTCATAGTGTAGTCATAAGACACATTTTGGTGTCTTTGCTCTCATGGCCATGAATATAAATGTCATTGCTTAACCCACCCTCACACAGAGCTTGTTTTACAATACTGGCTCTGCACAGCAACATCACAGTAACAGGTAGCTCAGGGGTCTGCAGCACATTTAGACTGTGACTCCTGGTTTTATTGGATAATCTGGTCCTGTTAAACTGGCACAGTTGTCCAAAACAGATGTCAAGCAAAATCAAGCAACAACTAAACATTCATATACACATAAGTACACATAAGTACAACTTATATGTTTAATTATTTTACACATTGTGTGCAGTTTTTATAATGTATTGTTATATTGTGTAGTTTGTTGGTTATGAAGCTTTTGCTGTCTTCTGTTGTTCTGTCCACTTTGCTGCTATAACAATGCACATTTCCCACCCATGGGACTAATAAAGGGTTACCTTATCTTATCTGAAGTCAGTTCCACACACACACACACACATTTACCTTTCCTAAGGTGCTCAATGCTCCTGGTGCCGAGGACGCTGACGAACTTTTCTTCATCGGTGCCGACCTTCCCTTCACCGGCAGTAAACAACTCCTGAAACATGATCAACAAACAAATACACAAACATGTCTACTGTCTGAAACCCACACCCGGGCATCAGGTTACCTCTGTGACTTCAGCTTAAATTTGGCACCCCTGTCTTCAATCATATGCTAAAGAAACACCTAGACGGACACCAAACATAACATCACTGGCCTTCACCGCGTCCTGTTTAAGTAATATTTGGCCAGAGGTGGTCCTGTGGCAGCCCTCTTCCACTGATAAATGTCATACTGTGCAGCAAAAGATGCAGTTCTATAATCAATAACCTACAAAGGGCACCTATACGGTATGTGTTCTAATAAAAATGTCCACTGAGCTTTGGTACAAGATCTTGTATCACATTTATGCAATTCTTTACAAAAGTAAGGGCACCAATCCCATATTTATTAAAATAAGGGTGCTGATCCCATACTAATGCAACTTTGTACTCATTTACCCAAATATTTACTTACGTGAGGGTGCTGGTTCTATATATTTATGCAAATATTAACCAAAATAAGGGTGCTGATATCAAATGTATCCAACAATTTACCAAATTAAGGGCACTGCAAATGCATTTATTCAACATTTTACTCAAGTAAAGGTGCTGGTTCTGTACTTATGCAAATTATAACCACAAATAAGGGTCCTGATATGATATATATACAACTGTTTACCAGCATAAGGCCCCAAAGTAAGGGTGTGTGCCATTCACTATGAAAACCAATAGGAATGTAAACACATGTTCTGTTTTCTCTTTACCTTGGCGTCTTTTTCCACTTTGCTATCATCCACTCCCTCCTCTCTTCCTGCCTGTTTGGAGGAAAAGAAGCAAAATAAAGGTCAACATTTCATCAGCGGAGGACTGATATGAGCCTACCACTTCCTTAAGAAGGCCTGATGAGTTTTCCCCAACCTGGCAACCTCTGGTATTGAGTTACCGTAGTGTACGCCTCAGGTGCATTCAATCCTCACTCTACCACCACTTTAAGAGCAGTTTTAATCACTTAGGGGTGACATCACAACTGCTCATGTTCTCAGACCAGAGAAGCATCTCCTGCTGCTTTTGTGGCTTCGGCTATCAGCTCCCACCTTTCCGTTCTCATCATCCCTCCATAGAATCCACTTTAAATGTGACCTTTTGGTCTCATGTTCCATTTTGTTTTCCAGATGTCCCTCCTACGTTTCTGACTGTCCTCTCTCTTACACTTCATGCATTTTGCATGTCGTTTAACCCAGCGATTTACTCAGATCTGTGGGCTGGATACACTGCCCAAGGGCAGGGCAGCAATCATTTAGGATGAAACCCTTGACCTTCTCTAGTCATGGCCAAGTTGCTGTCAGGGGTTAAACTGGGATTACAGAGGTTGGGGACCTCTCCATCTTTCAGGGGACTCAACAACATGGGAACAGTGTTGAAAAAAGCATGTGATATTTATGAAGTTTATCACTTCATATAATGATATCATGGAAATGCAGTTAACAGGAATTAAAAAAATGAAAAAAAAAAAGATTTTCAGAGTAAAATTCTGCAAACATTTTCAAGTGAGAACTTGTTAGTGTGTATTAGCCGTGTGCACATTTTACTGTTAGTGTGTATTAGCCGAATTTAAAATAAACAAAAAGTCCTCTCTGCAAAAGTTATAGCACAATTTATATTTTTTTCTAATATGTTGCTACCTGTAGGGAATGTGAATTTTCAGTTCAAAAAACAACGAAACACATTATTTGAACTGGGGTGTTGAAACTTTTGCATACTGTATCAAATTGAATTCAAATCCTTTAACACTGTGGTGACTATTTGTTCAGAATCAGAAAACTTTACTGATCCTGGAGGAAACTGAACTCTATTGCATAAGCAAATTTCTTACGTATGCAATAGAGTTGTTTAGATTTAACATTGTAGCAGGAAATAAAACCCCACACAAACAAAAGTCTTTTCTGACTTAAAACTGACATAAAACTACTATAAGATTTATTATGGTTTCCATTCAGGCCCAGTTTAGTCCATGGGGTTTCTACCACAGATATAAACAATAGCACACTCCTCTGTTACCTGCAGAAGCATAATCAGCAGCCTCTGGTAATGTCCAGATGTGTCTCCCATGATGTCTTTCTCCAGCTTGCCTCCATGTTCTTTATAGGAAACAGGAAACAGAAGCAGATTTAACACCTCGCTTGTTATTATTGGGCTCAATTATGGAAGCGGTGAATTCTACAAGAAAGTACTTGTTCACAAATTCTATAGTTCTGAAGGTAGAGTGGCTTCTCCAGTATCTGGCTCAGATGACACAGAAGTATCATCAGGCAGCATATGGTCAGTACCTATGTGTGCTATTGAATATGAGGCTAGGGCTTCATGGTGTCCACTTGAAAACAACAGCTTCCAGCATCTGACACCATGCCTTAGTAAAACTATGGTCTCATAAATAACTAAAACACTAGAAATGTATTTGAAATTGGTCACTTGAGTAAAATTACAGGCCAACAACTGACAGCTCAAACCCTTTGGCAAGGTTCAAGTACATTTAAGTGAAATCGGAGCTGTGTTAGCAATAGGGCCAGCCTGGTTTGTTTTCCACGAGCAGAGTAATGATTACCGTTCTTGTATGCCTTGATGATCTCTTTCATCTGCTCAGGTGTCCTGGAGGCCAGGATTTCAATCAGAACTTCATCTTTGGTGCCCGCTCCCTGCATTACAAGAGACCAACATGTACTTCAACATTATGAAGCTTTATTGCAAGCAAGTACAACACAAAATGAGTTCAGACCAATGAATAGGTCCAAGCAGTTAAAAGATTTACATTTAAAATTGGTTCTGAAATGTTGCTTAGGTTTGGTTCCAGGAAAAAGTATTTAATTAGATATTTAGATACACTATATGGACAAAAGTATTGGGACACACCTCTTAATTATTTAATTCAGGTGGTCCCTTCCAGTGAAGGACAATCTTAATGCTTCAGCAGACCAAGACATTTGGGACAACACCATGCTTCCAACTCTGTGGACCCAGTTTGGGGAAGAACCTTTTCTATTCCAGCAGGACTGTGTCCCAG
>JBBPCY010073005.1:0-10617 GCA_037974405.1 Brachyalestes nurse
GTATAGCGTTACAGCCCTAATATATATATATATATATATATACACCCACACATGGGGTGTCACATGATTTTTAAAAAATTTAATTAAAACAGAAAAATAATATACATAATCAGAGGAAAATATATTTTATTTAAATGAGAAGAACCTAGATAGATAGATAGATAGATAGATCTTTAGAGGTGCGAAGAGCCAGTTTATACAGTTACTGAGAAGAGCTACCATGAAGCAAGCTACTTCAAATCGTCCCATGCTTCCAGCTTCTGGTGGACAGTGCTGATGTGTCCTAGCTTCAGATAGCATTATGCAAACTGCTATAAAAAAGGGCATTTAGAATCTGAATCTGAATCAGAAAACTTTTGATCCTAGAGGATATTGCTTATGTAATGACTGCAAAGAAACAGACACCAGTGTAGCTACATACACTCATGTACCCTTGAACTGTGCACTGAAGACTGTGTGTAGGAGCAAACAAGTACATGTACAAGTCGAAAGTAACGATTAAAAGAGCTTTAAGATATTAATCACTGTAAAACAGTGACCTGAACACAAGATATTACAGATAAACCAGCTTCCCTGGTAACACTGAATCCCAAGGCTGTGTGTGTGTGATCCACTGACTGTAACTCACCTGTTACTAAACACAGTATAAAACTTACAGCAATAATAATAATAATAATAACAATTCTGGCAACCTGCCACAATACTTTTTCTTCCTTTCCAGGTTTTGAAAGCTATGACTGTAGAACTACTACAATACCACCCAGCACATTTACGCCCCTGTGGACCATGACCCCGGTGAAGGTCCAGAGCCCAGCACTCGTCACTTGGTCTAGCGAATGTGGAAACCAGTCAGTCCATGGCAATCAAACATGGGTGGAAATCTTCTTTCTCAGGTTTGAGCCAGAATGTACTGTAGATTTCCTTATGAATAGACGAACAGGAATGTCCAAAATGTAGCAAAAAGTGACTCAAAACACCTTTTCAGGCCTGCAGTGGCAGTATATTAGGAATGTACAGTAAGGTCTGTTATCTCAGTGTGGTGTGGTGCATTTATGGGTACTGCCTGTGTTTCTCAGGTCGTGGTCAGGAGTGCCTCTGTGGTATGACGTTGCTCGCTGGATTCTCTTCACTGCTATGATGGTCTCCACATGCCTAGTGCACATGTGCACACGGTCCAGAGCCAGTAGACACAGAGCTACTCGCAAACACCGGAAACATATTTGACTGTGGCCATGTCTCTGACTTTTACTCTTTTACTTTAATGCTTACTTATTACATCTATTAGCATTTTTACACCACCAAGTCATTTCTTAGGGTTAATAATGGTTAATGAAGAAACATTTACCAGTTAAGTATGATTAAAGTAATTATGCTGTATCTTTTCCCTTGTGATTTACTGGCCTATGTCACACAGTCAACTCTACTGCCATGTGGTTTATTGGAATTTTCTTCTTATATTTCCTTCATAGCAGTTTATTCATATCATACCTGTAAGGGGGCCCTTTTGGGGCTGGAGTGTCGGTTACTCCCACACTTTCCACCAGGTTGTCTTGAAATGGGCGGGTTAGAGCCAGCTGATGGTTTTAAAAAGAAAAAAAATCTCTGACAGGCAGAGACGCGAGTCGCATTCTACCAAGCACCAAGTCTGAACAAACCCCACGTTTACTAAAACTCTACTGGTTAATAAGTAAGTACTACAAACCAAAGTAAAAAACAAACCTGAAGCAGAAGAAACCCTAAACGTTAATGGAAAAAACCCGCAAACCTGAGTGACTGAGGGAGAGACAGAGAGAGAGAGAGAGCGCACTCTTCTCTTCTCAGTGTTCACTGTGTGAGTGAGCAGAGCGGAACACAGCAACACAATAAATCTGTATGTATGTAGGGGAGGGGCGCTGTGACTAGTCTATCACAGAATGCAGACACAGTCAGCTACCCAAAGAGAATTTTTATTCAATCCGAGCACAGATATTGACTCGTATTACTCATATGATACTCGTACTCGTCAAAAGTGCTTTATCCGTACTGGATACTCGTTTCAGCCAAGTATCAGGCTCATCTCTAATGACGATGAAGATGATTCCATGGAATAAAGTGGTCAGTCAGAAACTCCACATACTTTTAGAGGTTATTTTCAGAGCTTTCTCCCCATGATTCCGGTCCAAAACATGACTCCGCCACCACCTTGCTTATGTCGCAGCCTTGTTGGGACATGGTGGCCATCCACTAACCATCCAGGGTTGCACGGCACTCAGTCAAAAAGACTGTTTGAAAATTAGCCTTTATGTAGTTCTGGGCCCACTGCAACTGTTTCTGCTTGTGAGCATTGGTTGGGGGCTGAATAGGTTTATGCAAGCCTCTGGAGGATCCTATACCTTGACGTTGGCAGGACTCCAGAGACACCAGCAGCTTCAAATACCTGTTTGCATTTTAGCAGCTACTCTCTTAATCTGATGTATTTTTCTGACAGAAAACCTTCCTCATTGTGCCTTTATCTGCATTAACCTGAATTAGCCAAAAATCTCTTAACAGTACAATGATCATGCTTAAGTGTTCATGAAATATTTAAGGTTTTCATTCCTTGTCCAAGGCATTCAACTATTTCACGCTTTTCGGCAGCAGAGAGATCCGTTTTCTTTCCCATACTGCTTGAAAATGGTGGTCTGCGTAATAATGTAGAACGTCCTTCTTCAGTAGTTTTTACCTTTTACCTTTAATTGATTTCAGTGATCCAAAGAGCCCTGAGACACAATACCATCCATGAGTTTAATTGAAAAACAAAATATGAAATCTTTATGACACCTAAATACAATTTGCATAATAATGTGGAACGTGATGTATTCTGGTGGAGAATAAAGCTAAATTTCCTTATTTTAACGAATATAGTGGTGAATCAGCCCTCGGCTGACTCCTACACATATTCTGGTGGAGAATCAATTAATTGATTGAAATTTTCCTACACTATGATTCTCTTAAGAGACTACGTCTCTTAGCATCTGTTTAATCTTCTTCCTCTATCGCCTGCTGCCGGGTAGGGCCCTCTCAGTAGGGCTGTTGCCACATGATTATTCCTGACGGTGTTTTAATCTCGTGCTGTGTTCCCAGAGGTCTTGTAATTGCGAGGGTGTAAGATCCATAGAGAAATGCAGAGACGCAGAAGCAATTTCCCTGAGTGGCAAGGCTGAATTTGCTGTTAACCCGGGTTTGGGTTCGACCCACCTCGTAAGGAGGTTGGGGAGTTTTTCCTTGCCACTGTCGCCGTCACCCTTGGCTTGCTCATCAGAGATTTATTCTTTTTTTTAAATTTATTTATTTATTTATTTTTTCACACACACTCACAATTTTCTCTCATTTGTGAAGCAGCTTTGTGACAATGACCATTGTTAAAAGCGCTATATAAATAAAATTGAATTGAATTTAATTGAATGTCTTTTCTTCATTGCTTTTGGTGCAGGAGGCCCACTCTCGCATCAACAATGTACAGTCCCTGCCTCTTGGCGAGGAACTCGCAGATGCTGTCTGGTACGAATGCCTTATTCCCTGGCCGGGATGGTTATTCACGGGATGGTTATGGACCTTTTGGGTCTCCACCATATGCCCTCGCATGATCGGGGCAATTTTTTCCAGATGGGCCTGGGTTTCTCAACTTTCTTTGGCCATGTTTAGTAAGCCTTGCGGCCTCCGGCCGAATAGGTGCTCAAAAGGGGTGAACTCCATGAAGCTCCATTGACGAGCTTCCCTAACCATGAATAAAACATTAGGCAGACTCTGGATTGCTGGCTCATCCGTGGGCCTAGGTCATTGGGCTGGTTCGTTGGTTGGCTCTGGATGGAGGGGGTCGTGGGGTGTTTGTTCCCCCTCACCCCATCTCCAGTGCCACCATGGGCCGCATGAGGGCAGAGACCACCTCCCACTGGGTCCTCGCGCCGGCCATGCTTGCTGCTTTTCATTTGTCACCCAGGCAGGGACTGGAAGAAGCAGTCCAGAATCACCCGACCCGTGACCTCCTCGGCTGAAAGGCGGTTGGGCTGCATAAGGGTGGTCCTTATACATGAAAATTTTTGTGCGCGCAGGGGGATGGGGGTGCGTGCAGAGGTCTGTGTCTCAGTCGTTGGGGGACTGACTGACTGCATTACAGTAATTCACTGAATGTTATAATGCGTGTTTTACTTCAGCAAAGTTGAAGTTACTAAGTTTTTATTTAAGTTTATCTAGCTATCAAATAAAAATGTACTAACTTTTCAGTTTTGTTGCCATTGTTAAATATTTATTACTGGGGCGCCATTTTTAAATATTCATTGCTGAGGAGTGAGGCCATTTTGATTTTTGGTGTTTACTGTATTATTCTGTCTGCTAAATATTGTTAAAGGTCTTGCATAGTACTAACATCTTACGAAGGTATAAAGACACCATGAGGTAACTATTCACTGTATTCACTACATTGAAATATATAATTGTATGTAATAATATGTTAATTTAAAACACTCCAGAGTTGACAGTTCAAATCAGAGGCAGGGACACCACAAGTGTTTGCCTGGACAGCAGACGAGTTTAAGATGTGAAACAATGTAGCAATCCTGTCAGCGGGGCAAATGTACATTGTTTACTCTGTATTTTGCATTGCATTGTATATTGTATAATTTAATGATGGTTGTGATCATTCACAGTTTCACAGAATTTGATGCAGAATCCTGAATTACTTACAGATGAAATATATTGTGCAATCTGCAATGTACATTCTATAACCTAAAATTGTTTTTCAACACTGACAGTCTGACATGACGGACTGTTAAGAAAAGATGAAGATCGGATGCAGTTTGCTCTACAAGTCGTTAATGAGCACCGCAAACACTTTCCAGATTCAAATAAGTCAACGTTTGAGCAACATTCACCAGCTACTAGTGACTGTAACACAGAGTACAATCAGTACATCAGTACCACTGTTGTAATACTGATGGCTAGAGACTTTCACAGTGATTGTTAAGTAAAAGAATTGATTTTCTGATTAAATGGTCTCTGTGTAATACATTTTTCAGTCAGTATAGCTATCTGCATATTACAGCTGTACAGTGTCTATGACAATTGTGTGTTAATTGGGAAACTGATTGCTTTGAGCATACCTTAAATATTGAGTAATTCTGAAAAACTTGCACCCATATTGCTAACTTTTGTGATAGATTAAAGTAACATGGTGGGATAAATTGTTTAAAGTAAAAAAATAAGGACCACCGAAGGCTGCATCCATTTCCTCCCAATCCATGCTAGATGTTCCATCTGTTCCCTAGATTCCATCCAGGGGTAATAAGCCCACTTGTAATATTCGGAGGCAGCCCTCTCGAGTGAGTGCCCACACAGAAGCTTTATTTTGAA
Organism: Brachyalestes nurse; assembly: GCA_037974405.1. Taxonomy (NCBI): domain Eukaryota; kingdom Metazoa; phylum Chordata; class Actinopteri; order Characiformes; family Alestidae; genus Brachyalestes; species Brachyalestes nurse. The sequence goes on from JBBPCY010073005.1 coordinate 5,368, forward strand.
TTATTCTGAAATCAAGGCACCCCATGGGCGATGACCTTGCAGAAATTATCCTCTAGGGGCAAATTACACTGGACTGAAGATCCAATCCTTCGGTGCCTTAAAACAGGCCCTGGCCTCGTCGCCTACTCTGGGCATCCTATGAAACCATTCACACAGACAGTCTCTGTGAAAAAGAGGGCACATGACGTCAGCACTGTTGCAACAACATGGTGATAAGCTTAGGCCTGTAGCATATTTCTCATCAAAACTGAATCCAGTGGCAGCAGGCCTTCCTGTCTGTCTCAGAAATGTGTGGCTGCAGCCAAACAAGCAGAAGGTGCTTTATGTGATCTTGTGGCCTATGGTAATTTAACCCTGTTAGTGCCTCATGCTGTCTCCCTGCTTTTACAGGGACACGCCAATACACTCCTCTCCTCCACCAGGAGGCTACGACACAATGGTGCCCTGTTGTGCATGCCGAATGTCAGTGTAAAATGTTGCCTTGCCCTTAACCCTGCTACACTTCTGCCTATTCCAGGTGATGTGGACCCACATTTACAAAAAGGAGTAAATCAGGGTTAGTCCACAGCACATATTTTGGGTCCAGTCGGGGCGTGCAGATCTGATATACAGCTATAGATCAGATCTGCATGCCCAGACCAGACCAGAAGGATGTTCCGTTAACTAACCCTGATTTACTCCTTTTTGTTGATGGCTCTGGCTCAAGAGATGAAACAGGCTTGAACCATGTGGGCTTTGTGGTTGTTTTTGAAACCGGAACTCTCTGCTGCGGCTCCCTCCCAGACAACCTCTCCATCCAAGCAGCGGAATTTATTGACTGAAGCTTGCAAGTTAGCCAAAGACAAAACTGCCAATATTTATACAGACATTAGATGCACATTTGGTAGTGTACATGACTTTGGTGCCATCTGGCGGCACAGACAATTCTTAAAGCCAGATAGGTCGCCCATTTTGAATGTTAAACTTGCGGCGCTGCTGGAGGCAATTCTTCTTCCATCTTCCTTTGCCATTTGCAAATGTCAGGCACACATCAAGGGTACTAACATCATCTCCAGGGGTAACCACTGAGCAGACGAGGCAGCTAGAACTGCACCCATTTAGCCTCACCTGGTCTCAGCACCGTGAATGACATCCAATCATTTGTCTCTTGACAAGGATAAACGCTCCTGGTGTCAGACTGGGTACCAGTATCACAATGGCAAGTGATTAGGGCCCAATGGCCTCCCTTTTCTTTCCGCATTTTGCCAAACTCATGCACAGGAAAGACCACGCATCAGAAGGGGGGGGGTAATGGATGCCATGAGAAGCTTGTGGTTTAAAGAGGGATTTTCAGTGATGGCAGAAAAACATTGCAAATCATGTCTAATCTGTTTACAACCTAGTGCTGACAAAGGCATCACGACAAAACAAATGGCTCTCTCACAACCAGATGGTCCTTCCTCGAAAAGTAAAAGGTTCTGTTTAATAATTGTAGACATGTTTTCAAAGTGGGTAGAAGATTTTCCAACTAACAAACAGGATGCGAAGGTGGTACCAAAACTGATTAAAGAAGTCGTTCCCAGATGGCGAATTCCACGAAAGGTAATCAGTGACAATGTGTGTATCACCCACAGAGCGTGGGCACAGTGGAAAGAAAAAATGGTAAGTGTTGTGAGGACACCGGGCCTGGTACAGGACTTCAGACAGAAACATTGGAAATCCGGATGGTAGACAGGACCTTAGCAGGTATTACTGACGATACCTACAGCAGTGAAAATCGGAGAAAGGACCACGAGGATACATGCCTCACATTGCCGGAGGGTAAAAGGACAGGTGATTGGGAAGGTGGTTGGAATAGACGTGTCCTGCCCTCTGAGGACAGACATGTCAAGAACACTAGAGACTCACCCTGACCAATACACAAGAGACCAGGAGCCTAGAGCACATAGGCCAATCAAGTGGTGGTGTAAGCTGTTTGGGTATACACGCTTGTGCATCAAGTGCTATCCTGACAACAAAGCAGAGTCCAACTGTAACAAATGACTGTCCAGCAAACAAACCCTAGCTCAAAGATGTAGAGTATTACGCCACTGGAGTGATAGTTTCGGGTACAGACCCTCTTGGTCTTACTTACTTAAACATCACTAATAATAGCCTGGGCACTGTGATACACACCTCTCAGAGCCTTAGTGAGACCCCTCTGTTGACCACACACAAACGAACACAAGCAGTTAACCTGATGGATGTAAAAGAGGTAATGGCTATTGTAGATAGCAATTTCTGGCTGGACTGGGTCAGATATACAGCAAACACACTGGAAAAAAGATTGCTGTTTGTTCCATGGGAAAGCCCTTACTTGTGCCCAGCCCATTCCCCAACTGCAACAATGACGTCATTCTACACTGAAAATGACTCTGAACGGAAGTGTGCGGAAATTAAAACATTATTCCCACCAACCCACTCTAGACAACGTCCCCCCAATTTTTTGCAGGTTGACGGGCTGTTTCATTGTGTAACAAGAATACAATCAGGGAGAAGGAATCTGCAACACTGTAATAGCACCCTAAATAATTCTGACGTTTGGTCATGGGCTCATAATATGTCCCTGGCCAGGATTGATTTTTGGTGGATGTGTAAACCCACTGAGCCACTTTGTCGATAAATTAGTCAGGAATAAGTGTACTCATGCTGTTCACTATCATATATAGGGGCAATGACTTCCTGAATGTCATGACTGCTCCATAAGCTCCCGTCACCCTGGGGTCTTCGCTTGACCCACAGGTCTACATTGACGCGAATGGGGTTCCCAGAGTCTGAAGTGAATTCAAAGCTAGAGATCAGATAGCAGCGGGTTTTGAATCATTTCTGTTTTGGTGGGTCACCATCAACAAAAATGTTGATTGGATCAATTTTATATACAGTAATCCCCGGCTTCTCGTGGGGGTTACATTCCAAGAGAACCCGCATATAGTGAAAAACCGTGTTGTGTTGTGGTAAAAAACAAATGCCTAAAAACTTTCATAGTGTAAATGTTATTTATGCCCCAAAATATGCTCCCAAAACACTTTAATTTAATTTTAAACTCAGTTTAATACATCACCCTTCACGAAAACATAAAGGTAAGCCTGTATTCGTACTGTACAGTTTACACTGAACTCCTGCAGTGCTAGAATGTAAATACCGATATTACCTCTGTACAGACTGTTCTGTAATTCATGCACTGGCATTTTCTTTAATATGCACTGTTGTTTTCTTTGATATAAGCAGGTGAATATAGTAATAATTTAATGTAATTGTTTAGTAATAAAAATACAGAAAAATGTAGGGGTAATCACTAATAATTTTTACAGTTCAATAATTTATTGTTCATCAGCGGCGTGTCTTATTCAGGGGCTTCAGGAGGAGTTGTATTGTAGTGAAAAGCAGACACTGGACAGAGATTAACCTAAATAGCCTCTTTTTAAATTCAATTTAGAGTAATAAAAATACAGGGCTTTAAGAACAAAAAAAGAAAAACAAGAGAAACGCTCTAGACGCTCCACGGGGGAAATTCTGGTCTGCAGCTGCCACAGATGCAATCAGCAGCAAGGAGAAATAAATAATGTTCTCGGATTGGCTACTTTTAAACCTCCTGCCTCTGAGTACAGCGTTTTTTCACCATCCCACCATCACCTTTCTTTGTGTTTCTCTGGACAGTACAAAAACATTTATACAGTTATATTTTATATGGAAATGTAGCAGAATTTACTTTAATATTTATGTTACAAAATTAGTCAATTATATATTTTTTAATAATTTAGACATAAAATGCTAAAAAAAAAACAAAAAAACATTGCCACAAAAAAAGTAAAAAAAAAAAGGTGGAGAATATTTGCAGTTTCCGCACTATTGTGGGAATTTCTGCGTACAATTATCAGTTAGGTTCTCATAAAAAATCTGCGTAAGACTAATTCCGCGACTCCTGATCCACGTAAAACTGTGGAATTATTGTATTACAATCAACAGCGCTTTGTTAATTTCACCAGAGATGCAGTGAAAGGCTTGCCGGAGCAATTGGACGCCACCAGCCTGATGGCATGGTAAAACAGGGTAGCATTGGACTGTTAGCAGAAAAAAGTGGAGCATGTGTAATGTTCAGTGCAAAATGCTGCACTTTTATATCAAATAACACTGCTCCTGACAACACGATCAGCAAAGCCTTGCATGGCCTAACTGTCCTGTCGAGGGAACTGTCTGAACACTCTGGTGTCTCTGATTCTCCCTTTAGGTTCTTGGAAGTATGGTTTGGAAAATAGACAACATAGATCACCTTGGTCAGTGTGGCTGTGGTTGCGACAGAGGGAGTCTTGGCTGTTTGTGGGTGCTGCATTGTGCCCTGTGCTCAGACTCTGGGCGGGGTTTGGGGGGGTGTAGTGGGAAATTTTGATCTCATTGTGTGTACGTGTCACGCTGCGTATTTTCTTGCAAATAAATGTGTAAGCAAAGCTTATTTTTGAAGGCTGGATTGTGAGAAAGCCTAGCAGACCCAAAGACTGGACTTATCGACCAGGTCATGATGACCTACAAAGCCGTGGGTCTTTCCTCAGACAGAAACTGTCTAAAAAAACAAGTTGTTTTGTTCGAGAATTGCATGCGAGCTATGTGTGCACAAAGCATTGGGGGACGGGGGTAATCCGTAATATTCCTAGCCTGTGTGGCTGGTATTTCTTTTAAGAACTTAAAAAAATTATTATAGAACGTTTTTTCTTTGGTTCAATGGTAGAATATTAATATAGTGTTGGACGGATTTTAAATAGTTATTTTACAAAACTTAACGTGATGATTCAGCCGATTCTAACATTATTCTGTTAGGTGTTTGGGGGTGGATTTCCTTTGAACCAAACAGATTTTTCCTGTCAGGTTGGGTTCCTTCAAAAGGTTTTTATTGACTTCACTTTGTACACCCTGAATTTGGACTAACACACTTCAATATAGTGGCTGTCCAGTTATTTTTATAAGCTGGACTGTAAGTCCTTCAATCACCCTATCATGCATAAAACGGCATAGTCGCAAAGCTCTCCTTCACGGGAAAGCTTCCTCACGTGAGCACCACTCTCCTCCTCCCGTTCGTGTGTCAAACAGGTTTGCCTTCCTCAGTGAAGCGCCAGCTGAGAAGCCTGTTTGAAGTGCTCTGGTTATAGGTGATTCAGTTCTTCGACACGTGAAATTAGCTACTCCTTTAGGGACTCCAGCAAAAGCTACTGTTAGGTGTATACCGGGTGCCAGAGCGCC
>JBBPCY010073006.1:0-10617 GCA_037974405.1 Brachyalestes nurse
CAGTCTAGAACCGGTGTTTACTCTCAGAACTCAGAGTGTATCAGTAAACTCTGATTTCAGTAAATATAAATGGTGTATAACAGTCTAGAACCGGTGTCTAGAACACGCTCGCCGTTTGGTGCTCTTTTTATCGGCGCGCCACCGCTCTCCGGAGCCCCTCCCTATGCAGGTTTTCCCCTCCCACTTGTGGGTGGAGACTATCCTGAAAGTTGTATTTTTGTGTTGTGTTTCTAAGACCTAAAATAAAAGATTATGCCGTTTTAAAAGTAGTTGTTATTATTATTACAAGTTTTTATTTATTTATTTTTTTTTCATTTGGTTCTGTGTGACAGAGGAACACGAAACCGCTCAGTATGACGTTTGACACCTCAAGCGTCGACACAAACTGGGGAAGTTATTTAAGAAGTTATTTTGCCACTTACTGACAATTTAGCATTTGTTGTACCTTCGCGTCGCTCGTGTTCTAAGGGTTAATGGTGTTCTTGCACTCTGGAAGAACAGGGTGTTCATGCAGCTACTGTGCTAAAATATCTCCATTTGTTTCATTTGACGAGACTTATTCATTTCTAATGCCAATCCAGATGAATATCGTTCCAGTTTCTACACTCCGCAAACCAGCATTGGTAGATATTTGCCTAACTAGTAGATTGCCAGAATCCTTATGTCTGTGCGTTCCTACTTTTTCATTATATTAGATTATTATTTTGTATTATCCGTTATCATCCTTTTAGCTACTAATAGTCATTTTGGTCTCTATTTTTCCCTGTTTTTGTTTCAGCTGCAGCCTTGGATGTCGTTTTTCAGAGTCCTGTGTGGTTGTGTCTGTTAATCAGTGGGTGACATTTAAAATTGGCAGGGCACAATGCACTTCTTAGATGAGGCTTGGAGTCCTCGGGTCCTTCTACTGCCGGCAGTCCGGCTGCTTGCCCAGACATTGAGCCAAACTAAACAAGCCCCCCCACTCACACGTGCTCCCCCCTCTACCCTCTCAGTGTTCGTATATTCCAGAGACTGGCGAACACAGAGAGGGCCCTGTGCCTGCTCTGGTGAACTGAAAAGCCAAACGATGGCGCAAGCTTGTCTTTGCCTTTTAAGCTGTTGGGTAAACACTCATCGCTGGCTCTTAATGGCTAATAGCAGTCCTGTTCCCACTTCTGCATCTGCCCTACGCCGTTTAACATTAATTAAATGGTCTCAGTGAAACAAATAACGCGCTATCTGCCCCTGATAGAATGATCCATTTCATTCAGTGGGGCTGTTGTAAAGGTTCCAGTGGAAGCACAGTGTGAAGGTTTATGATCGTGCAGTTTAGAAAACTACCTTTCAGTGGAAGTGCCGCCGTCCTTTTCGTTCGGTCATCCATCAGAAGATCAGAGCTTTGGAGAGGCTGCAGCCTTTCCTGTTCCAGGAGTGGCTCCCAGGAGCAGAGAGTTCCTCTCTCTCCTACTAAACCTGCCCCTCTGAAGTGTATATTTAATTAACGGCTCTAATAACCGGCTTCCAGAGGAAATTCTAGAGCGCGGGTGCTTAAATGCGACCCTGAATCTTCTTAACGTGCGCGGTTTTGCCAGCCAAATGCTTTTAAGGAGTGTTAAAAAAAAAAAAAATGAAAACAAAAAAAAAAAAAACGGCCTGAGCTTGGACAATAGATGGAGGACATTAAATTGAGTTAGTGGTGACCTATGTACAGGAAGAAAGACACTGCAAGCCTGATTAAAAGCCTTTTCCTGCATATGTGGTGCAAAACCGTGCCATGGCGTTGCGGAAAGTGGCGCAATCTGCTTCCTGTTGATCGGATATTTTTTTCCCTCTTCACCATTAAATTCTTTATCCCTGCTGGGGGAAATGAACAGATTATCTAGTTCTACACGTCATGTTCCTAGATAATGTGATTCCTTTAGTCGCTGAACATTTTTAGCAGCTTGCCTGCACCCCTAAAGGGATGAAATGCTTTATCGTCTATCTATGAATCAGTGGTGTAAATACAAGAGGTTTAGGATTTGTTCCCTATTGGAAGGGTCTTGGGTGGACCAGGATAGCACGACAATACCTCACTGCTTTATATGAAAATCCGCTCTTAACTAGTTAAGCTGTGGAAGGAAAATCCAAGAAAAGCGTATGCGTTCTTACAGTTTGTAGAGATTTCAGTAATGCTGCTAAAATTTAGCATATTCAATCTGAAAGTGTTTATTCAATTGAATCTGAAATGATCAATTTTAGTCCGTATTCTGTATTCCAACAATATGTAAATGGGTTATTTTGTCACAGTTTTAGGTTTGGTGCATTATTAGACATCATTCTTGAGACACAGTTACGCCAAACCTAACGGAAAGTGAATCAGTTAAAGTGCTGATCATATATTAGATGCAGTGACGTAACAGTGATGTCTCATAGAGTTGTATAGCCAGCTGTGGACCTCAGTGCCGTGTTACTGCATTTCTATTCAAAGAGAAATGGAGTGAGTGAACTATTGTCCTCTGCAATAAATGTTAGAAATAACAGACTAGCAAGTGTTTTCGTGGAGTTCTGGGACTACTGCATTTGACCAGTCAATGGTCTGCAGCATTTGTACCACAACTTAGGGCTCAGTATCGAAACTCAGTACCCGATAATGACCTCTTTACTATTAAGTAGTACTTTCACCACCACACTGACAAGGCAGTTGTACTGGGCATCAAAACTACTGAACTATTAAACCTCTTTCAGTACCCAAGTTAGTCTTATCAGCGTCTGTGGGCTCAAAAGAAATTTTATATTCATGTTCTCAGCACCTCTTGATTATTCTACTGTCCGTTGTGGTCAGTCAATCTGCCCTCTTTACTGTTTTAAGCCACACCCACTTTGTACATTTAAAAGACATTATTGACAAAAGTAACACTATTCATCAAAGTATAGAAAAGGTTTGAACAGCGGCCAGCTCCAGCTTCACCTTTAAGAATCCAGCTTCGGCATTCAGATGCAGGACAGGTCACTTAGCAGTGAGAATGGCCTTGTTTGATTGTATTGGGCTGCATCCCACCATCCAGTATTGGAGTGTGTAGCACAAATACCCTGTTTGATAATGTTACTGGTGCTAATGGAGGGTGGAGGGAGGGGCTGGGCATGAGAGACAATCGCTGAGAATTGCAAGCTGTTTTTTTTTCCCCAAAATAAATATATAAACGTGGCTCTGCTGGCTGTCAGCATCCTCACTTGGCTGGCACTCAAAGCTGCCTCGACCCTTTGATGAAATTTTCATCAGCCAGAGTACTCCGACACAACCTACATGCGCACCACATCCTCCGTTCGTGTGTGTGTGTGTGTGTGTGTGTGTGTGTGAGAGAGAGAGAGAGAGTACACAGTTACAATGAACACAAAGGGAGAGAACAGCTATTAGACCTATTGATACAGTGAGTGTAATTTACTGTCTAATCAATTATAAATCGTTTCACCACTCTAGGGCAGAGACGCTCACTCCACAGCCGTGTTTGGAACCCTCTGATGCTCTCAGTTGCGTTTCACCCTCGTATATTTGAGTTCTGTGTGTAGTCGATGGGGAGACATGGTAAATATGTATAAACAAACTGGAAATCGAGTTTGTGTAGTGGAATGACATGGTTGTGGTGATCATCCTTCACACCGCAGGAAGATTTTCAGTTTAAAAACTGCAGGCAGGTTCTGCAGTGGATCCCTGTGGGTGAAATATTGATTATGTAGTATTTGGACCATCACGTGTCATCATCAGGACATGATCATGATCAAAGGTGGAGGCCAGTGTGTCCCAGACCAGATATTCTCAAGGCCAGAATGGGAGTCTCTGAGTGAGGGATGGTAGAATGAACCTTCAGGTGATTTATTTCTGCCTTATTTTACGCATCCAGTTTTTACTGTCTAGCACTTAACATGATTTTAGATTTTGGCGCATTGTTAAACATAATGAAGCATAAACTTAATGAATAGTGAAATGTGTATGATGTATTTACATTACTTGACATTACATTTCATTCATTTGGTAGATGCTTTTATCCAAGTGCTAAAATCTTTATGCAGGGAATAAATTAAATTTGAACTGAAATTGAATGAAATGTACAAAAAAGTTATAAAAGTCAGCCAGAGCTGGTCATATAACATGCAGTGACATAACAGTGAGGTCTGATAGAGCTGGTCTTGTGTGTGGGCGGCTGTGGACTTCTGGAAAGCCCTTGGCCACGATGCCATGCTACTGTGTTGCTACTCAGAAAAAGAGAGGGAGTGCACTTCGACATTGCTCAGCCTGCAGTAAACTTTCAGACAGGGATTCAGGCTAGTGAGTGTTTTCATGGACTTCTGGGACTACTGTGTTTGACCAATCAAAGGTATGCAGTGTTTGAACCACACCTTAGTTCTGCCGAAATCCTGACGAACGTGAAGAAAACGCCGGTACTGTGTTTACATGCCGTTCGGTTCACTTTCTGGAGGACTGAATATGTCCCATGATTCAATTGTTCAGGGAACCGCGACAAATCAGGTTTTGAAGGAAAATGTAAAACTACAAATCCCAACGTAAACAATCTGGAGAGAATGATTACTGCCCCCACAGGTGAATACAGGTAACTACACATTGGGCTGCAGGCTGGAGTTAAACAGTGTAACGCCAGTGTAACGCCAGTCAAGCTCAGATACAAAACGCTACAAAAACGCCTGTGGAGTTCAGAGCGCGTTCATTTATCCAAGATTCAAACGTCTGTGTGAACGTGGCCTTAGGGTTGTGAATCAAAACTCAGTACCTGCTACCAACTGTGTAATACTTAGTTTTATGTAGTATTTACACCGTCATATTAACAAGGCATCATAATCATGACATGATCATGGTCAAAGGTGGAAGCCAGAGTGTTCCTGGCCAGATATTTTCAAGGCTGAGAGTCTCTGTGTGAGGGATGGTAGAATGAACCTTCAGCTGATTTCGTTTTGCGGTCCACTTTGCAATAAGACTCCCTTTATAAAGGGTTTATAAATGATTTATAATCAGGTTGTTAATACGGTTGTAGACAGTTTATAAATCTTAATTTAACAGTTATAAACATGTTATAACAGTTGTCCAACATTGATGCTGCCTCACTGTTTGGTGAGATCTGGTGTTTTAATGCTAGAATCTTGTTAATAAAGACTTGGAGTTGATTTTAATATTCGGCCTGAGAAAGAGACAAGATGAACTCTGCGATCTGAGATCTTCCAAATGGTAAACCTGCATCAGTGTTGCTATGTTTAGAACGGCTTATTAATGATTTACAAAGTGTCTACAGCCTGATTACTAACCTTATATAAGGGCGGTCTTATTGTAAAGTAACTGTTTTTGCTTTATTTAGGCATCCAGTTTTTATTTTCAGGCGCTGCTGAGATTATTCTGGGACCGAGCCACCTGTCAGAGCACAGCACTTAACTCCTCGATGGATCACACATCGATCTGTGCGCCGTAATTCATTTTACATAACCGGCGGCAAGCAGCGCGCGCCGGCCCACGCTGGACCGGTGCCTGCAAACTTTAATGTCCTCACGGAGATTAGCAGCAGCACAAAGACTCATTCTCAGGCTCAGCCGGGTAGAGCCACGGGCTTTCACGCTGCCAGTGTGCTCATCTCCTCCGGCTAAAGGGTTTTGCCGCTATGGTGGTGAGTGACGGGCGTACCTTCATCTGTATGGAGGTACACAGCCAGCGCCGTGTGTGAAAACCGTTCCCAATCCATTCTGTTACGCCGTAGCTTAAGTGCTTCTACCCTGATTTCAGGCCCAGCTGAGTGAGAAGGAACATTCTTTTAAAGGTTAAATAATTTAAAAGTCTACATCTGTCAGGCCTTATGTCATATAGTCTCCATCACTGTCCACCTGTTGAACTCCGAGTCTGTCTGTTTGTTTCTGTCGTAGTTTTTTTAGGTGACTGACGTATGACTTAAACTGTCAGCTCTTTGAGTTGTCAGTTCATTAGGTACCACTGTCTCGAAGTGTTGCAGCTTCTTGGGCCTGCAGCATGAATTTGCCATGCAGAAATATTATACTGTACTTAATAGGGCTCAGATCAGTGGATTGGACCAACCACTAAAGGGCTAGGGGTGTTGAAATTAATCACATAATCGATACATCGCGATGCAGACATTGACGATTCTGCATCGATGCAGTGGCAGGATATAATCGATTATATCATGATGGCATTGCTTGATTAAAAAGTAGCACTGCAGAATGTTTTGTTTTTGAAGACTGACTATATTCATTGGAGATGTAGGCTAGGCCTATACTACTTATTTTGGTCACAATTTAATGCTATGGACACAATTTCTGTTTACGTTTTGATGAGCTATGTCTATGTTCTTTATTTCTGTTTTTAGTGTAATGGTCACAATTTTTGTTCACATTTCCGTTTTTGTTGAATAAAAGCGGGAGCTTACATCTCACTGCTTGTATTTGAAAATGTAGAAATGTAGTAATGTAGAAAATTGATGGGATGCATCGAGATGCATTGAGATATTGAATCAAATCGTTGACATGATAATCGTAATCTAATCGAATCATGAGGCCTGTGAAGGTTCACACCCCTTGCAGGACTGGAAATTTGCTGTCAGTATTCTGGAACCATTGTGTGCTACGTTATGTGCCTGGAGACACGCCGCATTATCTTGCTGGAAAACTGTAGAAAATGTGGAAAAATGTAGCCGTGAAGGGCATGATTATGGTCTGCACAGGTTTAGATATTCCGCAGCGTTCCAGTGTTCTTCACTAGGTATCTGTGGTCATAATGACTGCCAGGAAAAATCCTCTGCATCGTCACATTGCCATGATCAGCCTGCACTGCTGACACCAATTGAGATTCCATGGAGGCTCCATGAACTATTGTTCCATCAAATTCTGACCCTTTCATCAGCCACATACAGAAGGAACCTAGATATATCTGAACATTTTTCCACCTCTCAGTGATCCAAATTTAATGCTGTTGTACCCACAGGAGATCTCCTTCCTCGTTCTTTGCTTCATTGGTGTCTGAAATGGTCTTTCAGTTGTGTTGTGTGTCAACTCATGTTGAGCCAAAATCAGATAGTTTGCTTAAGAGTGATACAATATTTAACATATTGGTGTTGATTTGTTTTCTGTTTGCTGACACAGTTCTCGCTGTTCCTTTTCACCCATCTGACCTGCAAGGTTTTCCTTTTTGCATCATTCTCAGCTGACCATGAAAAAAACCAGGAGCCATTTGAGAGATGCCAGTACCAGCACAACTAGTGCCAACCATCAAACCGCATTTAAGGTCATTTGGGTCACTCCGTTTGGGTTTTTTTAACCTGTTGGACCCTAGCTGATGCTAGAAGTGCCAGATTTATACCACCCACCCCATTCTTGTGACATGTAATTTGTTGGAATGTGCAATTTGTGTGAAGCTGGGGGTGCACTTCTCGGGCAACTTGATGGATACAGCACCTAATTGTTTGGAAAATCACACGATTTCACTCGCAGAGGAAGACAAGAAAATGGTGTTTTCAGTAAGTCTGGAGCCGGCGCTCTTGAATACCAGCGAGACTCCTCACTAATGTCTTCGCTGGTGGTGCTCTTATCTGTGATGTAGGCTTGTTTAACATGGCGGAGAAAATGCAGGCTGCGTAAACACGCGGCTGATCACTGGACCAGGCTGTCCGTGGTTCATTAGCGCGCTTTATCATGGTGATAAATTCACAAAACGCTTCCAGACTTCGTTCCCGGATATTCTTCGCTTATCTCCATACCTTCCCGGTGGATACAGCCACCTTTCTCTCAGCAGGCTTGTTCTTCACACGCAGAGGAACATCGTGGTTATGAAAGAAGAGAAGTGAAGGTTCTTTATGAGCATGGTTTTTTAGCTTTAAAGACAGGTCATCCCTTTTAGAAATACTGTATTGAAGCTGAGGATGCTATCCGAGCCCTGTAAGCCTTCATTAGGCTGAAAGGCTGGGAGGATGTGCTGGGCTGGGGCTGAATACTTGAGATGGACATCTAAAAGGAATCCATTTGAGCTTGATGTTAAGTGCCTGAACTAAACTGAAAGGTGGTAAATTCGAGCTGTAGAGTGAAGAGTGAGCTTTAAAAGTTGAGGTGCTCTCTCTAACCTTTCTAGTAGGACCAGACTTAACACAAGCCTGTTTACTATAACACTGCAAATCCTGTTACATTTAAAGCATGTGCCAAGGTCAAGAACTTAAGCTATAGAACTGGCTACACTTCATATGTATTGCTTTAAACTCAAATAAAAGTGTGTCATAATTTTATATTCATTGTTTCTCTCATAAAATAGGCTTAGTTTGAGTACCCGTGTCAGCAGCCACATAAACAAGACACTCTTTACGATGAAGAAGCTGCTATGAAGGCATAGTAAATTTGATTTAAAAAAAACCCCATGTATAGTGATACTTGTCTGCGTTCCTCAGTTCTGGTAGTGGACGAAACCTCTATTTAGATGAATTCATAGCCCCAAAAACTGCATTTTTTCCAAAAGTGGCTACAATTGCGGCTTCTACATCAACATACAGTGCATGACTTTAACAGTGGAAATATTTAAAATGTTGGTTAATTATAAACTAGTTTTAAAAGGTGGATTTATCTGCACACTTGTTTGACAATACAAATATGGAGAGCCTGTAAAATGCTATTTGGGGCAGTTCTTGTTTTCACATAATTACAGCACAGTAATACAGAACTCTCCCTCCAGTAACAATTCAGTGCTGTTTTATTGTCATTAACGCAGTGTGTGTTTGTCTTTGGTCCGCTCAGTGGGAGGTGAGAAAATTAGTCAGTTTTAAATGTATTTCATTTGACGTAAACATTGTTACTGTGAAAATCAGAATTAGTCTACAAATATATTAAAAAAAATCAGAAAAAAAGATAAAGCATGTAAGGAGTAAAGATAAAGCATGAGAGTGTGAAGCATGTGTATGCATGTGTACGAGAGTGCGAGTGTTTACGTAAGAGTGAGAGTGTGTGTGTTTGTGCACATGCATGTTTGTGAGACTGCATGAGAGTGTGAGAATGCGTGCGCGAGTGTGCATGTGCACCAGTGTGTGTGTTTGTGTGGGTCTGCCTGCATGTTTGTGTGCGTGTGTGTGTGTGTGTGTGTGTGTGCGTGCGAGCGAGAGTGCTTGAGTGTGCATGAGCACCAGTGTGTGTGTTTGTGTGCAAGTGTCTGCCTGCATGTTTATGCATGTGAGTGTGCAGAAGTGTGTGAGGGTGCGTGTGCGTGCGAGAGTTCATGTGTGCATGTGCACCAGAGTGTGTTTGTTTGCATGTGTCTGTGTGCATGTTTATGCATGTGAGTGTGCAGAAGTGTGTGCGTGTGAGTGCGTGCAAAAGTGTGAATGTGTGCGCGTGTGTGAATTCATGTGCGTGTGAGAGTGTGAATTCACGTGTGTGCGTGAGTACATGTGAGAGTGTGAATTCACGTGTGCGCATGTGAGTGCGTGCAAGAGTGTGAATTCACGTGTGCACATGTGAGTGCATGTGAGTGTGTGTGAGAGTGTGAATTCACGTGTGAGAGTGCATGCGAGTGTGAATTCACGTGTGTGAGTGCGTGCAAGTGTGAATTTACATGTACGCGTGAGTGCGTGCGAGAGTGTGAATTCACGTGTGTGTGAATGCGTGAGTGTGAATTCACATTTGTGCGTGCAAGAGTGTGAATTCACGTGTGTGTGTGAGTGCGTGCGAGCGTGAATTCACGCGTGCTCGTGCGTGCGAGCGTGAATTCACGCGTGCTCGTGCGTGCGAGAGAGTGTCTCTGCTGTAATCCTGTATCTCACCGGCCTGTCTGTTAGAGTGAATTAGAGCTCATTAGCAGCCAGTGGGCTGAAGGCCGCTTACTGCTGCTTCTGCTCATGTGATTAAAAATGTAGGCTATTTCACTTGTTTACGGAGCGAATTAATCATCGTCGCCCCAGGTCCACAGTCATTTGTTTCTGTCATAAGGCATATTTACTGTAAACAAAAACGCGCTCTCGCAGCCCCAATTAGATGACACACTGAATAAACTGTGCATCTTTAATGACTGCGCACTGCGGTGAGCGACAAGTCTCGTTTGGCATTTAGACAGTGAGGATCCTGTAAGAGGTATGAAGGGTTAAATATAGGCGTTCCTGTGATTCCCCTGCGGCGGCCTGCGCTCCCCGTCCTGCAGGATTTCCCTGATGTTGGTCTGGAAAAGCAGAGTCTACCAAAAGAATCACGATGACTCATGTGAACATGGATTTTTTTATTCCTCTGATAAATAAAAGGCCCTGCGCTGGATGTTTACCAACCCGTCTGATCCAGGAGCTGCAGGGGCACAGTCGACTTTCTACTGTTACAACAAGACAAGCAATTAGCTTTTTTCTTTCTCCTGCAGTGTCACACCTGAGGGACCCTCGTGTGTTAATGTGACCCTTCAGGAGAAGAAGCACCACAGCGCCCGCGAGAGTCTCACACTGATAAAGTTGCAAATACACTGTCTGGAAAGGGAAGAGCAGCTCTTTGTGTTAGAGCTCTCTCTGTTCGTCTCTTTCTCACTCACTTTCTCTCTCTCTCTCTCTCTCTCTCTCTCTCTCACACACACACACACACACACACACACTCTCTCTCTCTCTCTCCCTCACACACACACACACACACACACACACA
>JBBPCY010073007.1:0-22500 GCA_037974405.1 Brachyalestes nurse
AGAGAGAGAGAGAGAGAGAGAGAGAGAGAGAGAGAGAGAGAAAGATGCACCATAAATGAACGTTTTACCAAACCAGAAGGATTCACCATACAGGTGGTGTATTTCTTTACAGGTTTCAGCTATGTTAAAAGTAAAATGTTGGGGCAGCTGGTGGTTAGGGAGTTGCCCCTTTGATCAAAACTGTGGGTTTAAATCCCATAACTTCTAATGGCACCACTGAGGTACCCTTGAGCAAGGTACTGCTCCCTGGGTCCTGTGTCACTGGCTAACCACTGCTTCGCTTGGGATTAAATGCAGAGAAAAAAAATCCACACTGTGTGCTGTGTCATTACAAGAGGCCACTTTACTTTTAAAACATAACAAAGAGGGAATGAGACTAATAACCTTCCCTCCAGCTAAATATGCCGCACGCTAAGTAGAAGGAGAACAGTGTTTACAGTGGTTTAATACAGTCTACTAAGCACTCATAAATTGATGGGTATGGAGCCAGTGCACACCTCATTTCTCTACGTGCTTGTATAACTGTGAAGTGAAGTGACGATTTGTCATACACATGAACACGCCACAGCACACAGTGTGAACAGCACATAATTCTTCTCTGCATTTAACCAATTCACCAAGTGAAGCAACCAGGAATACAGCGCTCTGGGAGCAGTGTATGGATTGGTGCCTTCGGGTACCTTGCTCAAGTATACCTCAGAGGTGGCACTGGCAGCCCTGGGATTCAAACTCACGACCTTATGATCACACAGGGCCAACTCCCTAACCACTCGTCTGCCTACCAACTGCCCATTCATTCTGTAGAGCATTTATGAGGTCAGGGACTGATGATGGACGAGAAGGCCTGGCTCGCAATCTCTATTCCAGTTCATCCCAAAGGTGTTGGATGGGGTTAAGGTCAGGGCTCTGTGCGGGCCAGTCAAGTTCTTCCACACTGAACTCCTCCAAACATCTCTTTATGGATAAATGGCGTTGTCCAAAATGTCTTGGTATGCTGAAATATTAAGATTGCCCTTTACTGTAAATATAAGGTATAGACCAACTCTCAAAAGCAGGTGTGTCTAAATATTCTTGTATATTTAGTGTAAGTTACCTAAATAGCCATCAAGCTACTGCCTCTTCCTTTTCAATGGCTAGCAAGTAAGACAGCTCCTGCCACTTAGCATTAGCAGCTTTTGTTTGGTGTTTTAACAAATAACACGATCTGTTCACCAATACTCAGCGACGTTTAATGGCAGCAACATGTAAATAAACGTTGGTAACACTGAATACCATGAGCTAAGAGCAGGCGAGGGCCATAACCCTCTGTTTACCAGCTAACCAGTTCTCTTACCACTTCGCGTCCTCCGCAGCCATGGTGACGGCAACAGCGACGCAGCGCGTACACGTAGGGTGCGCTCCAATCTGTGTCATTGTGAACTTGCTAGGGCCCCTATCTAATGCATAGTGATAGTCGTTAGAATAGAAGTGGCAAAACAGTAAACAGTGAACGCTTTTTATACATACACACAAACATATACATTTATATTTTTGTAATATTTGTATTACAAAAATATACATTTACAAGTTTGTGTACACCTCTTTATATTATACTGTTGTATAGCTTTTATTCTATTGGTTATAATGCTTCTACTTTCTTGCTGCTGTAACAATGCAAGTTTCCCACCCGTGTGACTAATAAGGGCATTTATTATCTTATCTTATCTTATCTTACTTGGTATACAAACTTGTACTACTTTTATCACTCTTGGTTTGTTTTTTTAGCTTGTTTATGAAAGCCATCAACAAGGTAACCTTGAAGTCCTCATATAAAATGCACTGGCCACTGTATCAGCATGTCAACCTCAATCACTCCAATTGGAACACCCCCGCATGTTTCTCTGACGGGTGCGCGTGTTCGGGGGCGTGGCCAGAGCCTCAGAGGCGTGCGTAACCTAGCAAGTAACATTTTAGGTGCGACTGGTCCAGAAGAGAACTTGAGGGTCCTTCGCTCCGTTTATTTTTTAGGACGACAAACTTCACACTCAGTCCAAAAGTAAAAGTAGCGTGTGTAAGTGCTCACTTTGGGTAAGTTAATTGATTCGCTTCAGTAACTTGTGATTTGCAATTAGAACACAGTTCACCCCGATCTACACTACACTGACAAAAGTATAGGGACACACCTGTTTTTCAGGGTTTGGGCTAACGTTAGGCCCCTTATTTCCAGTAAATAATACTTAATACTTCAGCATACCAAGACATTTTGGACACCATGCTTCCAACTTTGTGGACACAATAGAACCTTTTCTATTCCAGAATGATCTGTGCCCCAGTGCAGAAAGCGAGCTCCATAAATACATGGTTGGTTAGATGAGTTTGGTGTGGAAGAACTTGACTGGCCCGCACAGAGCCCTGACCTCAACCCCATCGAACACCTTTGGATTGAACGGTGTCCACAAAGTTGGAAGCATGATATTGTGCGTTTGGCCTTTACTGAATGTAAGGGGCCTCCCGAATTTAACAATTACGAGGTGCGTCCCAATACTTTTGTCTAGGGATGCACCGAGATTATTTTTTTGGACCGGAACCGAAAACTGAAAATGAGGCAACACTTGGCCGAAAACCGAAAGAAGTTTGAAATTGTTAAATTATTAAACGAATAAATATGAAAATATTTATTTAACATTCAAACAGTGCACAATATAAAATAAAAATTGAAATAAAATATTGTACTTGGCCCCACTCATGAATAGCCTAAAAGCAAGATAGCTGAAATATACAATTAAATATCTTCTCTCATAAAACTAGTGAATTCAAGTGCATTTTAATATTCTGGATGAAGTGCATGAACAAAGTGCATTCAGAACAAGTGCTTTAAAAACTGTTGAAAGATATAACAACAATCTCTGTAGGCCAATAACAAAATAGTGTATTAAAACAAAGACTGGCATAGCCCATATATTAACTGTAATCACTGGAAAACTTTCTTGCCTTTTCAAAAACACAGACGGAGTGGGTGCGCTCGAAGGGTCTGGCCTCTTCTGTGCTTCATACTCTGCATGGCGATCAGGATGTTTTGATTTTATATGATAAATTAATCCTGCCATTGAGAAAGTCTTTGTGGATGCACCCCCTCTAGAAATTTCAGCATTCCGCACTTTACAGCTTTCTGTGCGTCTTTCTTAGATATATTAAAAACGTGCCCACACAGCAGACATGCTGACTCTAATCCAATCTGGCGCGTGCAGGCTGCGGTTGTGTCATCACAGTTTCATCCGAAACAGAAAATGCATTTTTTGCCATTTTCGGCCGAAAATGTTCAGTAACCGAATATTCGGTGCATCCCTAATATTTTGATATCTTCTTGATGTTACCAAAATGACATAATTGAGTACTACAACCTGGGTTGTTCAGGTTATTGTGCATAAATAAACATTTAATATCGTATATTTAAAAGTTCCAAACTTTTGAACACTACTGTATATCAGCAATAACACTGAATGATCTAATCAAATCATTTGATTTCCTTCAAACATCACGTTATTTCCAAGGACTGTTCTTTCACTTCATAACTATAACAATCGAAATAAGTAAAAATATCTAGAATGTCAGTTGAATATTCTTGTAACTTTCTTTAAGTGATCTCATGAAGGTAACTAACAGTCTATTAAGATAATGAAGCTTGCTAGGAATATTTTTTTTAGATCTAAACAGGTTAACGCACCCAGTATACTGGTGCATGTCTATTCAATGCAGCCTGTAACCTGACTCTCATCTCCTTTGTCTCCCGCTTTGTCCACACAAGTGGGATCAGGGAATCAGTCGTACCTTCTCATGCTTCAGGAGAGCATCCCAGCATCATTAAACATCCATAACGTCCTTCCATCCACCAGATAAAGGCATCCTCAGCAAGTTCACACAGCGAGTCTCGGGGACTTCAGCTTTAGCATTGCGTTGCATTAAGGTCTGCAAGCGTGGAGGGATGCTGGAGCTCTGTGTGTTTAGACTCTGCTCCCTCCTCCCTGACCGACGCCACTAAAACCCTCCACCCCCAACCAGAAAGCGGTGAAATCCAACCCTCCCTGGCCTGCCCCCGGTGGGACGCTCTGCAGTGAGCTCGCCCCCTGTCCCTCCCTGGAAGACTTCAGACATATTCCCTCATTCTGCTCTGCTCCAGAAGCCCAGCTCAACCAGATTAGCACAGCTCAAACAGCTTAGCACGGTGGAATCTGTTTAAATACGACGCGTGCGCCGGTCGCACCGGGCTGCTGCTCTCACACACACACTACATTTTCTGAGACGTGACAGGACTGAGACATGAGGATAGGATGTGTGCCTCACCGGTCTGCCATTGCTGCAGGGAAGCACTCACACACGCACACACACACACACACACACACAGAATCACTGCTGGAGGTGATGCTGAAAAGGCAGAAAAAAAATAGCTAGTGCTCAAATTTCACCTTTACAAAGTCACAAACTGCTTGTGGTGCTTGTTTTCCAGTCAAATTTATACAAAAGGTCAGAAAGAAGAAGGTACAATCCACCTACATTTTCTCTCAAAGTATAAACGGTGTAAATGTACCTTCAAAGGTTCAACATGGTCCTTATGGTCATATGATGTACCTTAAATGAGTCGTTAAGTCCTTTTACCGTGACAATGGAGCACTTCTTTAAGCACAAACATCGAATATAAAAAGTACCAAGTCAAAACAACATAAAAGAACAAAACTGTCATGTTAAATATGGTTCAGTTCTGTTCCCTGACCAAAATCCTGAACATCCTGATGTGTCTGTACCCTGAAAGGTGTAAACATGGGAGATTATATTCCGTTTACAATATAAGTACAGCAGGGCCAGATTTATTGTTGTGCCATCCATTAGGCCTGACACAATTATTACATAATCACTGGATTGATTATGTAATGGATAGAAACAGTGCTCATTGTCTGTGCAGGCTTATAAGGCTTTGGGCAATATATCATCATAACACAATAAAAAATATTTACACCCTATATATTATCTCTTGTTACAGTAATAACATGGACAATGTCTTTTCTTTAACCTCGTTTTTCTGTTACCTTGTTTTATTTGTTTGAAAAAAAAAAACATGTAAATCTTTAAACCCTCCATATATGCTTCACAAGGAAAGGGAGTAAGCAACGTTTGTTTATTTGATGTTTATTAATAACACCATCAGAGGGTGATAGCAGGTATTTTTTTTTATAATGCTTATTAATATTCAAAGGGCAGTGGTGAGTAATGTTTGTGTTTTCAGTGTTTGTATCATTTTTAGAAGGTGGTGGTAATATTTGCTTATTTGATGTTTGTTATAAACATCTTTAGAGGCTGGAGGAGAGTAATGTTTGTTTATTTAATTTTTGTTTACACCTTTAGAGAGTGCCAGTGAGTAATGTTTGTTTATTTAATTTTTGTTTACACCTTTAGAGAGTGCCAGTGAGTAATGTTTGTTTATTTGATTTTTGTTTACACCTTTAGAGAGTGCCAGTGAGTAATGTTTTTTTATTTGAGATTTGTTACCAACACCTTTCAAGGACAACGGTGAGTAATAAAGTGAAGTGGGCCCTTATAGTCACAAATGAACACACCACACCACAGCACAGCACACAGTGTGAACAATGTGAAATTCTTTCTCTACATTTAACCCATTCACCAAGCGAAGCAGGGGGCTGCCACTAATGAGAGGAGCCCGGGGAGCAGTGTGTGGGGACGGTACCTTGCTCAAGGGTACCTCAGTGGTGCCACTAGCAGTGCTGGGACTTGAACCCACAACCTTCTGATTGCAGGGGCAACTCACTAACCACTAGGCCACCAGCTTCCACAATGTTTGTTGAATTTAGAAAGCAGTGGTGAATAATGTTTATTTCTTTGACGTCAGTAACACCTTTAGAGGGCGGTGGTGAGTAATGTTTATTTATTTAATGTTAAAAACACCTTTAGAGAGCCGTGGTGAGTAGTATTTAATTATTTGATGTCTATAACACCTTCAGAGGGCGGTGGTGAGTAGTATTTAATTATTTGATGTCTATAACACCTTTAGAGGGCGGTGGTGAGTACGGATGTCACGATTAACCGGTTTCACGATGAACCACAATTTAAAACAGTTAGTTAATCGTGAAGGCTCCTTCACACCGTGTTTCTGTTGGTGCTCTTAAAAACGCAGATTATGACACTGCCATCAACAGATTGGCGGGACTCGCACGGAACTAAATCAGCGAATGACAGCTCACTTGACAGAAGAGGAAAAAACTGAATACGAGTTTCCACCAAAGAAACGACTGAAGTACATTTTTTAAAATAGGGAAATTTGCTAATACGTAAGCTTAAAGACAGCAGTAAATAAAAGGTAAAAACCTCTAAAGAATGTGACTGTCTATATTGAAATTTAGTACATGCAAAATAATTGTGAAATGGTGATTATTTCCCCGATAATCGTTCCATCAAAATCTATAATCGTGACATTGCTAGTGGTGAGTAATGTTTATTTATTTGATGCTTGTTAATAACACATTTGGGGGCAAAGGAGAGTAACATTTATTTATTTGACATTTATTTATTTAACAGGCAGCGGAGAGCAATATTTGCTTATTTGATGTCTGATATGGTCTCGTGCAGCCATGGCCAGTGGCAATTCATGTCCACAAAGGGGGTCTCACACTTTGAGAACTGCTTCTTTATACAATGTATTTTACTATTCATCATAATGTCAGTATAATTCTACATTTATATAGCACACAGCAATGGTGATTTACAATAATGTACCTAAAGTTACTTCCAGTGTAATCTAAAGTAGGCTGATATCATAATCAGCAGAAATAGAGCGGTGCGTTATCAACGGATATATAGAGCCCTTTTGTGTTTCACTTCTTTCTTCTATATATAAAGTGCAGACGCTGAGGTTCCTCAAACCATAACCAACACACAGATGGCTTTCTCTGATTACAGTACAGTGAAGAGAGCAAAATGAGCCAACCATTCATGGCGTTTCTATAGAGGTCTGATCTTCTAAAATGATAAAGTACATTAGCTCATATTTCACACGTTAGTCCAACCTCAAAGTATCTTATGAGTGTCAAGCAGTGCAGGACAGTGTATTAAGGCCTGTTGTCATTAAGTCGTACCAAAGTGAAAGTAGAGCATGTAGGCAACTTCCACTTCAGAAACGATACTGCCTCGATCAAGCAATCTGAGCAAGCAATGAGAATCTGCTGGAGACGCCAGGGGGATGATGTTCACTGGACAAAAATGAAACACGGGACCCTGATGGAGGAGGCGATATAAAATAGGCATCAAAACAAGCTCAGGATTTAACTGAACGGTCATATTGTCTCAGTAATCGAAGTCAATAAATGAGGTGTGAAAAATATTTTTTTTCCTCTAATAAACAAAATAGTATCATAATATAGCATTTTTATTTCTCGCACATGCTTGAACTAAGGTAACACAAAGGGTTAGAGTGATATCACTGACAAATCGTTTTACTTCCTTAAAGAATAATTTTAGTACATGACGTGTGTGAGTGTGAAACCTTTAAAGAGCTCACATCATGGAAAACTGAGTTAACTTTACTTTAAACTGAAAAAGGTAATGTAGGAGGTCTGAGTGTTAATGGTGAAGTTATAAAAAGTGTTTCGGTGAAGAATGAAGAATGATGAGTCACTGTATAGAGCAGCCAGTTGAAACAGGGCATGTTTATATACATATATAAAGTGAAGTAAAGTAAAGTGGCCCCTCAGGGCATCTGCACATTTTTGATATGCAAATTCCATTACTTTTAAGACCTTTTCAAGACCTCTAAGAAGAAACAAAGACCATCACAGCGGCAAAAAAACACATAGAGCTGAGAATTTAGTTGATTTCAACAAGGCACTAGGCAAGGCAAACTATATTTATTGGAGCAACAGCTCCGTCTTTTTCAACCAGCCACAGTACGTCTCATCCTCCAAGCATCTCTTATTGAATTTGCATTTACTCGTTCTACACTCACGGTTTTAAGGGAAACCAGTCTCCCTGCTACGCACCAGCTACGCAACACTATTTCTTCTCTTTCTATGGCAGGCATACAGGCCTATGGGGTAAACACTGCCCCCTGTGCTATAGGAAGTGACATGCACTGGTTTAAAAAAAAAAAAATAGAAAAATAGGCTAACCGGGAACAGATCTTGTTGCTTCTTTTCACCCTAGAATTACTTTAATGCCACGCTTTTTAAAATTCCAGACTTTTCAATACTTTTCAAGGCCTTAAAAAGCGTAAACATGTTTTAAAGACTTTTTCTATACTTTTCAAGAATCCACAGAGACCCAGCCCCTTAATAGTCACGCGTGAACACAGCACAGCACATAGTGTGAACAATGTGAAATTCTTTTTCTGCATTTAACCTATTCAGCAAGTGATACATGCATGACTGATATTACATATATGTATACATCAATCGTGAAGGAACAATAACAAGCATAATGAATATAAAAAGAATGGTAATAGCCACATAAAAGGGAATTATAACTTCATAAACATCATAAAACATAAACATCATAAAGTGGACCTTAAAGAAAGATTAAAACAAGGAATATGTAGTTTATTTGCCCCTTATGCCCAGTCCCAATATATATATTTAAAATTTTTCATATAATGGAAAAGTTCCTGACCATTTTAAGAGTTCTCCCAACAAACTTTACTAATACAGGTTCTACTCACTCACACAGCTTCTTTACAAAACCATGCAAGACCCCCAACATGGGGAGGGTGAAGACTACAATGTGCTTCCTCTGAGTAAGTTTGAGATCCACTGCATCTTTCTGAGGTGCTGCTAATGCAATGGACAGCTCAACTGGCGTGGACGAGAACACTAACTGCCAATCTGTTACATCCCCAGGGCCAATGAGCATCATGCTAAGTGATGCTGAGGGGAGAGGGAGGACTGTCCTTCTCACCCAGAGAGCTTTATTTGGTGTTCTTATGTCATTTTAATTTTAAAAACGTTTAATATCAGTAACTTCTAATGGGGTTTAGAAATGGCATCACAAACATGCCCAAATTTATTTTATTTTAGGGTTTAGAAACAAATGGAAAAACAAGATCTTTGGACCTTACAATAGTCTTATTATCACTACTTATGTCTGTATCACGTGCAATAAGAGACTAAGTACAGAGAACAACTCACTATTTGTAATGAGTTGTAGTGACAACACACCCCCTTTGTGGAGAACAAAACACTATTTGTGTTGCTAGTAAACTTCACTAGTGATTTTATATAATTAGCTAAATTATTTATAGTTACTTATGTGTCTATATATAAACCAGAGTGTATTTAGTACAGAGTATTTTTTGGTGAGTCTATTTGTACTCGATTTGAAATTGTTCCTGTCTCAGTGTCTCGTAACATGAGCAATTTCCTCCTGGATCAATAAAGTTTTCTGATTCTGATTGGGTCACTTAGACAGTCTCTTACTCTTTCATTTTTCATGCCGTAAGTTTAAATTCTGCTCCCTACAAATGAAAATGGCCTTTATGGCACTTTGGAATGAAAGTTCTTCAACTATTTAATCAGTTTTAAAGAAAAGTACCATGTACACAGTCCACACAAAAAGATAAAACATTTAACTTTCAAAACTAAAGTCAGAAACACAGAATGTAAATGATGCAAACAAATATATTGTTCATTTGAAATAAATAATTGAATGCATTTAATAGGTTTAATAACCATCCTCTGGATGGACTGCTGAATTGATATAAGAAATAACCATGGTTTTGCTATATAAATGACTAATTAACCAGACGGTGTGTTGTATAGATTGTTCTACTGTATACAGACCAGTGTGCTCTCATGCAATTCTTCCATTTGGTTTCAATACAGACATCAACATAGATAAGTGTGTCAGTTAATGGGTGAAGCTAGATTTCAGTCTCCTCATAAGACTTCCTGAACTCAAGGAGCTCCTTCAGCTAACAAGGGCTGCTTGAGATAATTAGGGTATAATAAAGGAATCAGTTTGAAAACTGCTATTATACAGTTATGAAATAGCCCTAAGAATTTACCATGGAGATGGAGGTTGTAATGATCAGAATAAGTCAAAAATTCAGCACTATATGTACATAACAGGGCCAGCACGATAGCACTTTTTCATTTCCGATACTGAAACTGTATCTTTGAGTATCTGCCAAAATCAATCCCAGTTCAATACAATCTTTCTTCCACTCTTAACAACTAATCTGTTACTAACGCTGTCTGGGTGCACTCTGAATCCGAAACGACTCCCTACTTCCTCTAGGAGGGCGCTATGGAAGTTATACATTTCCAGTTTCCACACCCATATAGTGCACAGCTTGTCTATTAGAGCCCTGCACACACGGCTTAATCTCCAGTGGCTCTTTGTTAGATATACTATAAACCCGAGGTCCCCAACCACTGGGCCACAGAAGACACTGAGGAATTTCAAAGCTATTAGCCACTTAAAGGCCTCCATTAATAAATAAGTCTAAAGCCTGAACACAGAAATTCAACATATATGCATTAAAAACTGGTAAAATGAATGGAATTGCATGAGATGTGATGTTGATCCAGAAACATTTGATAGTTCAGACATACATGATAAGCCATAAGCCTTACATAAGATAAGTAATAAGCTTCATAGCTACACAAAAGTAATGTTATTACCCAATAAGAGATTTCAAAGCGAAACACCAATCCTGGTAAAGTGTCACTGTCCCATGGAATTTCTATGGGAATTTTTTTTATATAAGTATACATATGTCCTAAAATGTTTAGAATTATTGACTTCCATAGTTCTTTCACTCCTCTAAATGATGTAAGACACTGTGGCTTTAAGTAGTGTTCTGGCTAAATGTGTTAATTTATTCATCATTTGATCCAGCTTCAGTTCATCCTGTTTTAGTCATGCTTATACCAAAAACCAACAGTTACACCTCACCCTCTTGTGCATACAGAATGAATAAATATGTACACACCTGGATGATAAGAATCAAATGTCAAAACGGGTTCATTGTGAATACAATGCTCTCATTTTTAAACGATTAACACACTAGGAGTGTTGGTAAAGTACACCAAACATAAGATCTGTGTAGACAGCAGGTTTGAATCATATAGCAAAACAGACTAAAACAGAAAGAAGCACATTATTTTGAAAATGATCAGGATTCAACACTTGTTAAACCCATAGAAGTTCAAGTAATGCTGCTGGTAATAAAGGCATGGCATAATTTGGTATGAATTATTTTTCACTCTTTGAGCGAGTTTCTCCCTGGTACAGTCATGTCCACCTTAACGCTAGGATTCCTCCAATCATGCTTGGAGGGTGAAGGTGCTTCACAGATGCTTCCTGTGAGTCTTTTTTAAATGGTCATCAACGCAAGGTCATTGCAACACGCTTGGAGGAAACCACTAACCTCCAATTTTGTCAGACAATACACAGCCACGCTAACTATCACTGCACTGATTGATGGAGGGAGAAATAAATGCATCCTATCCACCTAAAGCTATTTATGCTCGCTCATGCTGCTTTGCCACTGGCACAAAGAACAAAGAACCATGCTGTACCGCAAACAAATGTTCTTCTACAAATAAGGTTACCTGAACCTCAGCCGTACCCAAAACGCTCGATGGCAGAGCTCAAAGCGGACCGCAGCTGAGCTGACTGCCTCACTGCTTTCTGATTGGTCAAAGTGTTGTCATAACCACAGACAAACTTGGAAAGAGGCTATTGTTTTTTATTTACACATGTACAACCAGCAAGTTGACAAAGTACAAGCACTGCTATCAGTTTGGCTGAAGATAAATTTTAGTGGAAGTTTCTAAACACTGTGAGAAACGCGGTTAACCAGGACATCGCAAACAAATTAGCTGGGTTTTCATCACATGGCTAAACAATACAGGGAAACATTTAAAAACTCTAACTATAAAAGATATTTTTATCTTTAATAAATTAAATAATAAAATACTGCAATAACAAAAGCGGCTCTGACAGAAAACTTTCCGCGGTTTTGGGGCGACAAGCCATAAACTGTGGGGAAAGAATTGAGTCGGGCAGCAACACTGTTGCCAGGCTGAGATATAAAGGAAAATCAAATGTCGCTACGCACCAAATTATGCTATGCTTTTGTTACCATCACCTCCAAAACTGCACCTTCTAAGGGACAAATGGGCTCAGTAAAATTGAATTATGACAACATCAGCTGTAAAAAGTCCTATATAAAATAAATGGGGTTGAACTGCATCAAACTGAATTGAATTGACCTGACCTGACCTTACCTAAACTGAATTGAACTGAATTGAACTGAAATGAACTCGCAAACCAGCAAGAGTTGAAGAGTTGAAGAAAGCTCTATTGAAAGCACAGATTTAGACTCTAACCCTGCAGTGAATCCCACATCTGTGTCTGCAGACTGATTTGAAACAGATGAAAAGATATTGTTGAAAAGATATTGAAAATGAGTTTGTTTTTCAACTGTCATGCAAAAAAACAGGCAGATACCTGTCGGTAGAGAATGTAATGCAAATTTAATTCACGAACCATGTAATCAACAATAAAAGAGCATTTTTACAGCAAAACTCTAGACTTCTAAGAGCTAAAGACCATACACACATATCACTAATTATCCCAATACATTATACATTCTGCTGTCTCTCACACCACAAAGCACAAAGACAACCCTTAAAAGGCATTAATGGTAATTAATCCTGTAAAAAAAAAGTCTTACCATCTTGCTCTGCGGTGCTGCAGGCAGGCCGTGCTTCAGAGTCTTCAGCGTCTCCAACATACCAGTACGACATGTTACTGCACTAAAGGGAGCATCTCAGACTGACGAGGTCATCTTAGATTCCACCAGGAACATCAACAGCGCTGCTATTGGCTTGTCTGGGGGGGAAACAGAGATAAACACGCATTAGAGAGCCGATTGGTCGGTTAAGTGAAAGTGCAGAAACAGTCTTATCTCAGGCCTCGTCATCTCACTCTCTCCACATTTCAAGAGGTGCCAAAGGTTCTGCTTACTCCAGGAAATAAAGAGTCAACAAAATAGCAGTCATGCCCAGGAAGGACAGAATATCTGTCAAATCAATCCAACATACAGTCAATTTAGATTAATCATTTGCCTTATAACTTGCTCTGGGTAAATCACGGTGAGTTCAAAGCCAAATGATACACAGATTAAAGTGCAGCCTATCGGTGATACACTTATTTTACAATTTAAGGATGTACTGATGTGCATCAGAAATCTGGGCCGATGTTGATAGCTGGTCTTTTTAACATACATATTCCAATGCTGATACATTTACCTGGAATAGCATTGCTCAGAATTATTTCTGTAGGATTGCAAACTGTAGGATTAACAAATTGAATGAATAAAATGCACATGTTTTAGCAGCAGCAAATATCAAATCTAAACATCTGTCCACTGCTAGACAGATCATTTTCTTTAATTACCTGCCAATACTGATATGACTCTGACATCATTGTTAAATAGGGAGATATGGCAAAAAAAAATATCACAATACACAATGTCTCGCAATACTTGCGTTTTATGATAAACTGATAAAACGGGTGGCCCCAGTATTGTCAAATTTAAAAATATATTTACATAAACAACAGCGCACAAACCATTTTTCTTCAACACCGCAATTAATAAAATCATAGGACTAATTAATAGAGATGTTACATCTGTACCTCAATAATACAGCATAATAAAGCACAGCTGTCTAGGAAAATAGAAAAACACCTGTTTGGTTTACAGTGTGAAAACTGTGCAAAACAATTTGGATGTCAGCTAATTTTGCTGTGAAAAATTTGGCTTCAAATCTGATCATGATCAGTGCACTTCTATTAATTCTAATCTCTTTGTAATAAAACAAGTCGTTCTAACAATATCCACAACATGTCCAGAAAAGTGTTATTATGAGATCATTTATTACAATACAGATAACTGTTGCCATATTCCCCTGCCCTGTGTGCCTATAAAAACGCATTAGAGAATTAATTATACTTTCGCTGGCTTGCACGAACACTTTCATTTATCATAACACCCACAACCCAGATCTAGAGCTATTAATGGACGCTCTCAGCCAATCATTTGCATTATTAGATAGCTTATTTGTATAATGCGGCATCAGTATGCTGTAGGGCAATCATGGAAATGAACCCCTATATGATATAGGATTAAAATTTGTAATCTCGATTAATCGCATGGTTTCCTGTGATTAATCACGATTGATCACACTGTAATACGCAAAATTAAATGATTCAAAAGTAGTGCACTGCGCACTTTTATTTTTAAAGTACTGCTTTATGAATAAAAGTGCAATAACATTTGGTTTCCAACCATTTTTAACAAATAAGAAGCTTTTTAACAGCAGTGTTCCCAGCAGTTACACAGCTGCAGTTCAAATATTTCTGTAAATCTCAACATAAACATTAATATACTCATCAAATGATGAGTTATTTGCCACTGTAGGGCATTCACGTTTTATCTAGTTTGTTATAGAAAAACAAGTTACCCTGCAGCCTGATGGACTGGATCCAGCAAGCCAGTCAATGCCCCCAACAAAGGGCTTCGCAGAGCTGGAGAAACCAGGCAGGCCTACAGACATGACTCATTTTTCCTTGGCCTGGAACAGTGAAGTCACTGGTCACTGTTACAAACAGGCCGGGCCTTATTTTGCTTTCTACAGTAGACTATTAACAACGAATTTCAATGAGAGTGGCAGTGGCTGCTACAGTGGCACCACCGAACACTGTTTGTTCCACTTCTGTAATCGTCATCACAGGTCAAAAGCAACGTTTGCTCTTATCAACCTTGTATCTGTGCCTTTACAGAACAGAAGATTCATAATGGGAATCATCTTGCTTCACAACTGCAGCCTACACAGTAAACCCAGGAATGACAGTGGGCTGTTTTACAACAGTTTCCAACCAAACATCATGCAAGACTAGTCAGAAACCTACATAGACCTAAACTGCACACTCATTACCCTTAAGCATTTTTATTCTGGAGATGGGTGGTAACTATTTATGTCGTTCACCCACTTTTCCATATTTCCATAGAATTCAAAGCTCCAGACGCAAACATGAGAGATGTAAAGTAATTCAGGGTGGGTTTGATGTGAAAAATAGTAAACCCCTGCATGTACCCCTCCATCACAAAAGGAATTTAAAAATACATTTTAAGCCAAAATCTTCATAAAGCAGGCTGATGCACAATTTCATTCAAAAAATCCTGCAAATGTATTGCCTTGAGTCAATCAAGGAAAATTATTTGATAAATTAAGCTTGTTTTAAGGTTGAATGAGCTTCATTTTATTAAGACACTTTACTTGATCAAATTTGCATGATTTTTACAGTTAACTGACTTATTTACAGTGTAGCTTTGAGAGGCACTAAACTGGTTCCATTCAGCACCTTTATTAAAAAATCGTACAGAGAATTTCACATTAAACCCACTGACTGTCTTTGTTAACCATTCCATTAAGCACAATAAAAACAAGTGGAAGTGAAGGTAACTACTTTAACAACTGTTTTTTTTTGTGAATGGGACCTCCGTATTGTTCCTAATTAGTTTTTACTACAGACCACAAATATCCCAAGAGGAGAAAGGGGCAGAGAGAAGTTTTAGAGGGACTTGAGAAGCTTCTAATTTTAACCTTTTTAACTTTTTTACTTGTTTTTTTTAGTACCTTTGCCTCTAGTGGCTTGCAGAAGGTCGGTCTGAAGCTCTGGTGCTTTAAATGAGGTAGATATGAGAGTGAAAGACTGAAGAACAACAAAAACAGCAGAAAACGTATAAGACTGACAAAAACTAGTTTTTTCGATAAAACAGAGCAGTTTGATACGGCACAACTTTTAGTCCTGGTCTTTGTTTTGAAGCTCCCAGCAGGGCGTCAAGAACCTCCCGAACCTGGTTCCTCACAGACCGACAGAGAAAAGAGAGGACTTACCGACATTTCAGCCCCAAACAGCAGGTCTGAGGCTGGTGTGGACGGAAAGGGAGCTGTCAGGAGAACCAGAACGAGCCATGAACCACACCAGCTCGTCTCCACGCTCCTGCAGCCCTGAGCGACTTCCTGGTGCAGCCTCAGGAGGGAGAGGCTCTTTTAAAACGACAGGATTTCAAACCAAGCGTGTCTGACAACAACTTCTCTTCGTTTTCCTCAGTTTCGCTTTAGTTCTTCACATTTCCCAGCCTCTCACAACCCCTACCCCCGGTTTTAAACGGCTTTCAGTTTTGCCCCTACAGCTGCATTTAAAGGGCCCATAGCATGAAAAAATCTTTTCTTTCAAATAGGATGTAATACACTCAGAATGTAATGCAGTCAGAATGTTAGCATATATCTTTTATTCCCCAGTCGACCCAAAGTGCAAAATTCGCAGTAAAACAGCCCATTTCGAGTTCACCGTTTTTGTGATGTCACCAATGAATCTACACAGATGTGTTGTTCAATTCTTTAAAGTAAAGCACGGGGGCAGCTCCCTAACTACTAGACAATCAGCTGACCCAAAAAACCCACGACCTTGGCTTTATCAGCACCAGAAGGTAATATTGAGGGACAGGGCTGGACTGGGACAAAAAATCTTACTGGGCATTTTGAGACAGGTGTTATGCTGAAAAAGGCATGCCTGCCTAGATTGCATTCCCCTCTCGGGAGCGCGCACCACGGAAAGCTGTTTTTTAATCGTGTGAAAGCTATCGTTTCTGTTTATGTAAGCTCATACAACATAGGTAACATATTATACAACACTTTATTTGCCTAAATACAGATAATAAATTACAAATAAATATGATAGATCGAGGTTCTAAAACAGTTGGCGACTTGCTCCTTCGTCAATCACACGTATTTGGCTGCACTGTCATTATCCTCTCACATAAAAAGAATAATGTGAACTAGAGCCTTATCAACAACTAGGCTTCTAGAATAGGCATCCCCTGTTTAATCTGGCAGTATTGTAGCTACCTTCAGTGAATCTTGCAAAGCTTAATTAAGACACTCTCAAATACAAATGATTAAAAGCATTTGATGATGGGAGCTGCAGAAATGCTAAGTTAAAGGGGATGCTTTTTTTTTCGGCAACATGGTGCCGGAAAAGGCATCCCCTATTTATTCTGTCTGTATTGTAGCTACATGTGTGAAATTTACACAGGTTAGTCATTACATGCTCAAATACAATTTACTAAAGCACTTGATGATAGGAGCAACAGAAATGCAAAATTTATAGGGATGCCTTTTCTGGCACCACACTGACAGAAATGGCATTCCCTATTTATTCTGGTTTTACTGTAGCTACATCAGTGAAACTTACAGTATTTAGTCCTTACATGCTCAAATACAATTTACTAAAGCACTTGATGATGGGACCTACAGAAATTTATAGGGATGCCTTTTCTGGCACCATGTTGCCGAAATAGCATCCCCTTTAACTTAGCATTTCTGCAGCTCCCATCATCAAGTACTTTTAGTAAATTGTATTTGAGCATGTAATGACTAACCTGTGTAAGTTTCCCACATGTAGCTACAAAACAGACAGAATAAATAGGAGATGCCTTTTTTGGCACCATGTTGCCAAAAAAAGCATCCCTTTAACTTAGCATTTCTGCAGCTCCCATCATCAAGTACTTTTATTATTTAGTATTTGAGAGTGTCATGACTTAACTGTGTAAGTTTCACTGATGTCGCTAGAGTACAAATAGAATAAATGGAGGATGCTTTTTCTGGCAATATGGTGTCAGAAAAATCATCTCTTAAAATGTGACATTTTTGTTGCTCCCATCTTCAAGTGCTTTTAGTTATTTGTATTTAAGAGTGTCTTGACTAACCTGTATAAGTCTCATCACTGTAGCTACAGTACAGCCAGAATCAATAGGGAATGCCTTTTCTGGCACCATGATGCCGAAAAAGGCATTGCAATAAGTTTTGCATTTCTGTCACTCTCATCATCAAGTGCTTTTAGTAATTTGTATTTGAGTTCGTTGTAAGTACCCTGTGTACGTTTTACTGATGTCGCTACAATAAAGACAAATTTATTGCAGTGCTGTTTAAGCCATACATGATACCGAGACCCAGGAGTTTTAAAACAATTGAGCAACACATTATTTTTTCAGTGTTGCTGTACATGGCTTATGATGTAACCACAGTTATGTTACCAAATGTATGTCTGCTCCTCTGAACGACCGAAATCGACAATAACATACGTGTGATTGACTAAGTCGCAAGCTGTTTTTAGAAACGCAATCTATCATATGTATTTGTAATTTCTTATCTGTATTTAGGCAAATACAGTGTTGTATAATATGTTACCTATGTTGTATGAGCTTACATAAGCAGAAACGATAGTTTTCACACGTTAAAACACCTGCATGACTGTGCCCCAGTGCACAAAGCGAGGTCCATAAAGACAGGTTGAATGTGTTATGTGTGGGAGAACTTGACTGGACCGCACAGAGCCCTGACCACAACCCCATCCAACACCTTTGGGATGAACTGGAACGGAGATTGTGAGCCAGGTGTTCTCGTCCAACATCAGTGTCTGACCTCATAAATGCTTTACAGAACGAATGGGAACAAATTCCCACAGAAACTCCAAAATCTAACTCCATATTAAAGTCTATGTATTCGAATGTAATGCCATTAGAGTCCCTGTTGGTGTAACGGTCAGGCATCCCAATACTTTTGTCCATATAGTGTAGAAGTAAACAGGTTAACCTTGTCTGACTGAAATAAGGGTGCAGAAAATTAACTCACATTTAGCAACAAATTCAGTCAAATACATCTCGTTCAAGAATGACATGTCTTCTGTCTTTGAGGGACCACGGTCCTTTAGAATCAAAAGTGCAGAAAACACTATTTTTATATAAAAAAATTCTCCATCATTAATATTGGACAGCGGTAGCTAGTAGGTCAACAGTATTGATTAGATCGTGGATAAAATAATGCAACAATCAACAGGCATTTGAGTTCAGTTTAGACTGAGTTTATATGTCTTGATCATAGATATATCGAGCAATCACATTATCTTCATAACATTTTCATTAAGGTGTTGTGTGATGACGAGGATTTGGACAAGACTGCAAATTTTGGAGGAAAACTTCATTAAAATGTCAGGATGTTTTGGGAAATACAAATTACAAAGACTTACAGACTCCCTCTATTGCAAGTGATTTAAAATGTGTCATATTGTTTCTATAGAATGATGATCATTCTGTGTTATTCAGGGACTGTTTTTTTCTCTTGATTGGAGAAGCACTTTATTGTTTTTTTGGACATTTTTATCAACCACACTGAAAAACGAGCACAAACTTCAAAAATGTTAAATTTAAGACTATCTTTAGTGTGGTCACAGTATCAGAAGTTTGTCATATTGTACAACACGGACAAAGCTGTTTATATTATTACTCCATAATCCAGTATTTTCAGGCAACTTTATTGTTAAGCTGTCTATCCTGTATGATGTATGATGGGAAAGTTGTATTGAATTCAGATAATCCATTCCGTTAATTTTCCATTTCACTTTTCCAATCAGTTACTGAGGATCTTATTCGCCGGCGTGCAGAGCACAATGACTGCGAGATCTTCTCTCTGGAGGAGGTGTCGCTGCATCAGCAGGATATTGAGCGGATAGAGCACATCGACAAGTGGTGCAGAGATCTGAAAATCCTCTATTTACAAAACAACCTCATTCCCAAAATAGGTACGGAGATAAAGTCTGCTCATGAAATCAGGCTTAGCACACTGTCACCAGTCCACACCTTTTAGTCATCTTTGTGCATATATTAAGCATGTGTTCATGTAACTACGGCTGAAGCATTTTATTTTGCTGTGATAAAGTAAGGTGGATGTTATTGTTTGCTGGTTCTTACGTTTTCTTTAGAGAATGTTGGGAGACTGAAGAAGCTGGAGTATCTGAATCTGGCCCTGAATAACATTGAAGTGATTGAGAATTTGGAAGGTAAAATGATCCACTATGTTCCACTAGTCCGTTTTTTATGTGACTTACCGTCAGGCCTGCAGAAAGCCTTTGTTTTAGATAGTAACTGTGAATGTGTGCGTAAGTGTGTGTATAGCATTATCTCTATATATAAATATCTAAAATTTGTGTGTGTGTGTGCTGTGCTGTGTGTGTTTCTGTGTATCCCCATACAGGCTGTGAAAGTCTGAAGAAGCTGGACCTTACTGTGAATTTTGTGGGTCTGCTGAGTAGTGTGGAGTCCCTTAAACACAATGTGCATCTGCGCGAGCTCTATCTGGTGGGGAACCCCTGCACTGAATTCAAGGGTTACAGGCAGTATGTGCTGGCCTGCCTGCCTCAGCTACAGGTACAGCACAAGGACACATTCACAGTAAGGTAGTAAGTGGGAAGGTTTCATTCTAGTCCAGCATAGTTAAGTGATTTCTGTCCTCAAAAAACCCAGCTTCATCTCATAAGTTCATTTAGTACCCATTGTACAACAGAATGCTGAATCAGTGAATAATTTGGGGGATGCCTGTGGAATAGTTGTGGTCATTTTTGTCACACATGAACATGCTGCATCACATAGTGTGTGAAATTGTTCTCTACGTTCAACCCCTTCACTCGAGTGAAGCAGCGGGAAGCCAATGGCATGGTGCCCAGGGAGCAGTATGTAGACAGTACCTTGCTGAAGGTCAGTGGATTTCCACCGGGTACTATTAAAGATCTTTGCACTTGTTCAAACTGTGCACTTGCCACCCCTTGACAGGTGCCATTGATATTAATGGCATAATATTCATTTCACCTGACAGTAGGTTTAATTTTGTTAAGAAATTATGTAAGTTATTAATAAGTTAAATATCTTTCAGCAGACACTTGGGTAACAAATGTGAACTGTGCATGCTGCAGTAAAGCAATATAGCATAAGTGTTCTGCAACTGGGTGGCCCAGAAGCACAGTGTAGTGCTGTTGCCTCACAGCGAGAAGGTCCTGGGGTCAATTGTATGTTCTCCTTGTGTCCGCATAGGTTTCCACATTGGGAGTTTTAGCAGACACTTGGGTAACAGATCTGTACTTTGTCCGCATTGGTCCACCAGGTACTCCTGTTTCCTCCCACAGTCCAAAGACATGGATGTTAAGGAGATGCTAAATTACACCTAGGTGTGCGTGCGTGTTTGTCTGTGTGTCTATCCTGTGATGAACTGGTGACCTCTCCAGGCTGTTTCTCCATCTATCTCCCTATGACTCCTCGGATATGCTCCCACAACCTTGTTTAAGGATTAGTGGTTCAAAAGATGTATGGACACTCTGCTACTCTAAGTGATGGGGAATTGTGCAGATTAAGATCTAAGCTCAGAATTCATTTGGTTCTCAAAGTATTGCCCCTTCCCAGTGAGTGTACTAACACATGCTTTAACATCTGGTTGGGAGCTCATCAATGCAAACAGTAAACACAGGCAAGTTTCATGTCATTCGAGTCTACAAGGGTGTCGCCGTCACCCTTGGCTTGCTCATCAGAGATTTATTTATTTATTTTTATTTATTTATTTATTTATTTTCACACACACTCACACATAATTTTCTCTCATTTGTGAAGCAGCTTTGTGACAATGACCATTGTTAAAAGCGCTATATAAATAAAATTGAATTGAATTGAATACAAGTTATTTACAAACAGCTGGTCCATTTTACACAGCAGACCAAACTAGTAAACACGTGCATCAGTTTTGTGATTAACTTGAAGTTGCTAATCACCACCCAAGCAACAATGTGTTTTTAGATTTGGTCAGATAACAATTTTCAAGAGTTGATGAACACACCATTACATGTTGAAGGTCACACTATGGTGTTTTTATACTCAGTGGTTGGATGGCACAGCAATAGGACGAGCTGAACGGATACAGGCGTTGCAAGGCCTGCCTGACCTAAGAAGACGTATCTTACAACAGGAGGTGGAGTATGTGGATAAGAGAGAGAAACAGAAGAGGAACGGACAAAAAGACAACTCATTCAGCAACCCAGAGGATCTAGATCATGAAAATGTCTGCAGCAGCTTGTGAGTGTGATGCAACACATCACATCAGATGAGAAAACTCCAGGCTAAGTATTTGTGTGACATTGTCACTGATTTTCACACATACAGTGTAAAACAGTGCTTGACTCTTAAGGACATTTGATTTGGTCCACTTCCCTGACCTCACCCCCAGTAACAGTATGAACATATTTTCTCGCTTTAAATTTGATATAGTAGTGAATTCATTTTTTAAAAGTATTTTATTAATACAATATAGTAATGGTACAAAATACAGAATTTTGTGTCATATTACTAATTGTTATTTTATGCAATAATAATTCAGACTTCAGCAGGTATTTTAAGAATTAATCTAGAGTAGTAGCATTATAATAGAATTATTATGTACATGTACCTGCAACTAAACTTTGGAAGTTTCGGGTTCCATACTTTTAAACAGTGATTTCAAACTTCCAACATGTACTCAAAACATGTTAAGAGTTGTAACAACGTTTTGCTCAAGAGAAAGTTCAATAAGCTGA